>JAMKCH010038966.1:0-14424 GCA_023653785.1 Ophioderma brevispina
AGATCGCCTCTCTTGTCCCATGACTTGGTGGGGGTCCCAACAGGCACATTTGCTAATACATGCATCATTACTTGGCCATACTAAAATAGCTGCTTATCTAACTGAACGCCATATCAAGTGCAAATTACTCTTTGAACTTACATTTCATTCGTTAAAAATATTCTTGAGAATGATCACTCTTCAATTTTTGTTATCAGTAAACCTCAGTAAACAAGATTTAATATTCTGATAATTTTGGCTCCCTCCAGACAAGATAAATACTCTTTGAGAAATATGTAAAATTTCTCTTAATTGTGTTAATTAATCAAACAGTCCTTTTAACACGATTTTAAAGTGTGTGTGTGTGGGGGGGGGGGGGAGGGGGTCTATTCCTGTAAAAGTTTAACCCCAACCCCCCCCCCCCCCCCCGTTTTTCATGATGTAGCTTAAAGTTGGTGTTATAATTTAAAATTTTAATATTGAAATATAAGCAAATCAAAATCCACTTTTTTCTCTCTAAGACATTTCTGGAGTCAAAATAAGAGGTAAGAATCTATTGAGTTTCTAATATATATAAAATTCTATTTATGTACACAATATTTTGGGTCTCAACAGGGCACTAATCAAGTGATATGCCCAAATCATAAAATCAAAAAAAAAATAAATCAAAATCAAATTTTTTTGCATGTCTGTAAACGTATCCTAACATACTCATCTCTGCAAGTAAGCTGAAAGCAACCAAATAAAAAAATCAGATATTTTAGTCATTACTGTCTGTAGGGACACTTTTCTCACACGTAATTGATTGGAGATTCATATATTTGAAACAGTACTGTTTTTCTGCTTTTTTTGACATTTTTTTACTTTTAGAGCTCCCTGCAATTTCATATTTTTAGACTTTCTATGGCAATTGGCTGTCCTCTTGCCCAAAGAACTCCTATATTTTTGGAGTCCTCTGTCACCAATGTCCTGGATTGGTTGAGGCGGCAGCTTACACCAATAACCATTTCATATGTGATTCCCCCACCCCACCCCCGGGATCACTCATGTGCTGGTAACGGCTAAGTATTGGAATTAAAAATTTTACATACCCCTTTTTTCTTCAAAAACACGGAAACAAACCAAACTAGAAATCTCTTTCCTGAAACCTGGGTACAGATACTAAAGTCGCTGCCAGAACTGTTCAGAGGTCGGCAACGTTCTCGCTGTCAATATCGGCATAAAAGGGGGGCAGAGACTGTGGTAGCCCCTCATGCGCATTAACCATAGGGCGGCAAGCCTAACCTACTCAAAAGCCAATTGGCATTCACTTCGTGTTGAGTATGTCACTACTTACACTTAAAGGGAATATTATTTTCTGACCGTTCCTTTCTTATTGATGGTTTATATTCAAGATGTAACCATCAATTTTCCGCACCACATACCCGCCAAAATAAAGATATTCAAGAAAATACAACCCAACAGTCCGTCTTGCTCCGTTAACTATTTTTTGCGCCTTGGCGGCATGATGTAAATTCCTATCAATATTTTGTGGACGTAATTCTAGTTACCTTGCCCTGCCCGGCCCGCATCGATAACGATGGTATTGACCAATAGCTAGTTGTTATTATGCGTATAGTACTCATCTCGTTCGTACTGTCTGACTGTTACTGGTTAAAGGTGCATTTCACGGCTGAGTATACATTTCTTAATTTCCCTTACATTTTTCGTACCTCAACAGTACATATCGCAACACAGATTGTTAAAAGTGAATCGGGAAAGTGTTAATTCAAGGATAAATCTAACCCAAACTGACGGGGCCTCTTCTCCTGTTTTCGCGAATGCGTATCAAGATGCTGGGGTTGGGTTGACCCTGTTTAATGACGTCAGAGTATCAAGTTGTAAACATAGCTCACACGTGGGCTAACCGCAGCGCACACTCCTTGGTCGTGTTTCTTTTCTTTGTTTCTGGAAACTTGAATAAATCTATTCTACTTCGATTCCTCCTTGTGCGGTAACGGTAACCGCTGGGCCCCCGTCCACATACCTGAATACAGCGCATTGTTATCGTAATTTTAAGCACCAAATCAAGAAAACTTATGGCCATATGATACAATTATTAACAAATCAGGACTACGCATATCATATACCCCGCGAGAAGTAAAACTGTGTACGTAATTCAGAAGAACTGTGTCACGCGCCGCCCGTTCCACGATACGATCCATGCTCGTTACGCGTACGCGTATTTTGTTCTCGGGCTCACTCTGTCCGGGTCATCCGCTGCCAGGCGATATTCACTTTCATTTTGGATTTCCCTTTGAAAGCTTGTCCCAAACACACATGAATATTATGCCCAATTTTTTACCAAATATACGGTTTCTCAATAGTGCTTCATGCAGATCTTACATAACAAATACACCTATAATTAAACACTCATTTTTATTTGTGGTATTATAAGTTTATGTTTAAAGCAGTCCATGGACCTTTAATACAGCAGACAATGGTGCAAGTAATTTGGGGGAAGAATCAGAATTTGATTTAAATGTCGATCGAGTGATGATGACATAAGTGAGGGTGAGGCGCGGAGATGGTAGAAACAACAAACTACACGACACAGACCCCACTGCACAAATAACAAAATGGGACCCGCCCCTAATCAATTTTGACCTCTTCAGGTTCAAGATCATGAAGATGCCGCTTGCTTGTGTAAGAATGTGGGGAGATGGACGCGTAAAGATTGAAAAATGTAACTGGTAATTTTTTAATATCGATATATTTTTTAAAAGTCATACTTTTTAAAATCATGTTAGGCCATGGAGTTTTAACATGGGCCATCACAGAGGCATGTCCCTACCTATCATAAATTTCACACAAAGGCATGAAAAACCCCATCACTACAATTCTGCACATGAACCCAAGACCGGAACACTGACTCATTTCACGCCAACCTACGCACGATATTGCAGCGAACGGGTGAGGTCGGTAGGAAGTGTCGTCAAAGATTTTTTTGCTCTCTGTATTTTGCCATTGGGCGGGTGTCCACTTTTTGACTTATTATTCAAAAGTTCTCTACCTTAGGCGAAATATCGATAGATTGACCTTCTACCATACACATTATTCCCTACTATACAATACAAATAATGCCCATAAAATATTTTCCCTTAATACAATCAATAGAGAACTCCAAGAATCAGCACCAAAAAAAATTTTAAATGGAATCTTTGCACTCTATTAGTGCATTACTCATTTGAAATGCTTCATACATGATTACCTTAGACTAAATGTCGGTACTTGCTCAAACAATCATAGGGACTATGAACGCAGTCTACTCAGACATAATATAGCATGTATAGCACTCCAACTGTCAGTTTTGCAGCCAAGTCTACTGCCATGTACCTCAGGGGCGGATCCAGGATTTTAAAAATGTCAACGTACCCCGGGGGGGGGGGGGTGGGCCTGAAAGGGCCTGAAATTTGTCCAAAATGGGCTGATTTTTGCCAAGGTTTTGCAGAATACCGGAGGCGCTCCGCGCAGCCCCTCCCTAGATCCGCCCTGTCACTCTGTATTGGTGCGTCTTTACCAGTATAGCCCTTGAACTGACAAGCCATCACAGAGCCTTGAAAAGGTGACCAAGTTTATTGCATTTTACAACACCACATGTACAGGAACTCGCCTGAAAATAATCTTGTGAAAATAATCGCTGAGAGTGCTAGCTCTTAAAATGCCAAAATTTATGAAAAAACCTTTAGTCTGTTGTCAAAACCATAAATTCATCTCTGCTTTTACTGTGCTAAGAAGAGTGCCCACTACAGCAGCCAAAAAAATATCACTTCCACAAGAATTTGCTTTGGTTTGACCGTCATGCACCCCATACAATTTTCGGTGTGCCGATTCATGAAAAAGAAGATGTACATAAGGTTGTGGACCCTCTTCGGAAATCAATGCAATCATGCTGTTTTTTCAGATTTTGCTGGACTCAAAAGGTCCTAACTGCATTACTGTAGTCTTTTGTATGCACAGCAGACTTCACGAGTCAGTTTGACAATCGTCCAGTGACTAAAGTAAGCAAAAATTAATAATTTTTCCATCTTCTACAAACAACTTTTTTTATACAAACAACTTTTTTTCCCCCTCAAATGCAAGGCAGACAATGTCACTACTACTTTTCCCAGACAAACAAACGATCAACAAATTTGGTGTTGACGTTTTCCTGAGCTGCAACAACTATGTCTACATACCAGGCATTAAACATGCATTATCGGTGTGAATACAGACAAACACAAAATCAACAAATTTGTGACTTTTCCCCCGGAGTCTGCCAACATTACGAAACAAGTTACGAGGGGGGTATCTAAAAGTTTTTAAACAACACCCAGAAGGGAGAGGAAGCTTATATCAATGGAATTTGTCAGAATAGTCACTTGTCCTTATGTACATTGAGTGGCAACACAGGTGTCGTAAGTATGTTTACTTTCTTTACAGGGGGCGATAGTGGTCAGTAACCACCTGCCAGCTAACCACATAACTGCACTGATGGAGAAAATTGGACATGTGCGACATAAATTAGTTTCCTGCAAAAAAATTTGAAGGGGTTACAGTACCCAACAATCTATGATGAAATAAAGCTGTACACGATGATGATTGCCCCTCATACAAAGCACTGTTAAATGTTGTAAAAAGAAATTTCCAAACTGGCCACATGTCCCTCCAGATGAGCCAAGATGTGGATGCCATCACTTTCGGTACGTCGACGCACATAGTGGACGAAGAGAGGATCGTGTCATGGAAGATCACTAGTACCTCTCAGCATGATCATGTCTTTAAACTGATTCAGTTATGGCAGTGTTTGGATAATACTATTCACAACCAACTGCACATGCATGGTGGGGTAATTTCCGCACTTGCTGACTCCTCCCCAAGGTATGCATGCGTTACCTGTGCAAGGCAGAATTTTGTCTCTTTTTTGGGATAGATCATCCTGATCTCGCTCCAGCGATTTTCATCTACTGTTCCACAGATGAAAACTCCACTGCGGTGTAGGCGATTTGATAACATTGATGAAATCATTGAAGAGGTGGAACAGTAGTTTCAACTCATCTGAGGACCGATAATTGGTGGCATGCGCAGTGTCAATCAACGGTGGGGAGAAATTGTGTCCTCTGGACGGGTGATATGTGGAGAAGTTGTATGGACTCGAGATCTTGGATCTGAAGATCTCTTACAATGGAAGTCTGTTGGCCAGTCAGTTTAAATTGGGTAGAATGTGTGACTTTGCACATGACTATGTAGCAGATGCCTTAAGATCACTACTAAACTACACATTCGTGGCCTATTTCTGTGTGATGTTTAAAACTTTTGATACCCCCTCCCGCTGTATGCTTTATAACCAGCCAGTTAAAAACACATTTAGATGTGTGAATACAGACACATGAAGATTGAAATAAATTGGCTGCAATACTCGGTGAGAGGAGGAAGCGATCCCCCGACAAGCAACATTATCTGTGGAGTCTGGCCCAATCGTTTCGAACGGAGATGGGCCCTCCGTTCCTGTGTACACAGGTCCGTCCCCTTTACCTTTACTTTAGGAATGCTTGATAGGACGGTTTCTTGAAGGCACCTTGACTATTAATTACATATTAAATTTACAAATCTGGTCCCTTATATGTCTAAGAACATTGTTTTTTGTTGTAGTTGTTTTCTAGAACCAACAAGAAAAAATAACAAAATTGTGTTTTTCCCCTGAAGCTGCAACAACTACGTCTACATACAATCGAGAATTTTAAAAAGCCACATTTTATTATGTGTGAATAACAAAAAACCTTAAAATTTAAAACTTAGGACGGTTGATGAAGGTGGATTCATTTAAAGGCACCACTATTAAATGATAAAATCTGGTCCCTATATATTTTTTGCTGTATTTGACTTTCCCACGACAAACAAAAAATTAATAACAAATTGATATTTTTCCTTCCAAGCTGCAAACAACTTTGTCTACATACCAGGCATTTAAAAAACACACATATGGATGTGATCTGGAAAAAAACCTGTCGCATGTCGCGCAGACTTTTGAAAAAACAAGATAAATACCTTAAAATCTGTTTCCTGTTGTACTTTATGTTTTTGACAGATGGTCTAGGCAAATAACTTTTGATATGTGGTTCATAGAAAAAGAAGTAAAAAGTTATGGAAACTTTATATTCTTTTCAAACTTTGCAATGATAGTCAAAAAACTCAAAATATCATTTTTCCCCATGTTGCGGGTTTTCCAGATCGCATCACATATGTGAATACAGAAAACCTTAAGAGTGAAATAATTAAGGATGCTTGAGAGGACGGTTCTTGGATGGTTTTCTTTTCTTGGAAGATGCAACCGGAATATTAAATTACAAATCTGGGTCCCTGATGTAAAGAACAATTGTTTTTTGTTGTAGGGTTGACCTTTCCCCATACCAACAAAAAAATCACAAATTTGTGACTTTTCCCCAGCTGCCACAACATGTTTACATACCAAATCCATTTAAAAACACATTTATGTGTGGTGAATACAGAAACTGAAGATTGAATGATTAGGATCCTTGATTAGGACCGATTCATTGAAGGCTCACATGCATATTAATTACAAATCTGGTCCCTATATATTATAATATCATTGATTTTTGTTTTGTTGACTTCCCAGCACAAACAAAAAATCAACAATTTGTGACTTTTCTTATTCCCACCAAGCTGCAACAACCTAGGTCTACATCCAAGCTTTAAAACACATTTATGTGTGGTGAATACATATAACCTGAAGATGGAATGAATTAGATGCTTGATGAGACGATTTATTAAGGCTAAGGCTCAACGTGAATATTAAATTACAATCTGGTCCCTATATATTGTAATAAGAGCAATTGTTTTTTGTTGTAGTTGACTTTCCCACACAAACAAAAAAATCAACAATTGTGACTTTTCTCCCCCAAGCGTAACAACTATGTCTCCATACCAAGCATCATGCAGTAAACTTGCTCATCAGCCCTGGCAAGCATGGCAGGTCTGGAACATGACCTCAATGACTTTGAACCTTGGTCCATGGACCTTTGACCTCATCCCCCCCACATGAAGGAACCCTATTGCATCTGAACCCAAGTCTGTAATAAAATTGGATTGATTCAGCCTAAATTTATTGTCGCTATGATTGCAAAAATATTGGGCGAGACGCGGTCAGCCCAATATTTTAAAACTCATAGCGAGACCATAAATATTGGGCGCAAATCATCCAATGTTTAATCATTATCAGCGTAGGATACGATCTTACCTTGTATCGATCACCTCAAAGCAGGAAATGGTTTAAATCGGACTTAACTTTTTTTTTTTTTTTTTTTTTTTTCGAAGGACATAGATGCGAAAAAACGAAACCTAACAAATGGAACACCACACTAACATACACAAATACCTATGTGACATTCGCACCCTCGCCTCGCAATCTCCCCCTCTGCTTTTCAAGCCAGGGGGATAAAAACACATTTATATTATGTGTGAATTCAGAAAACCTTTAGATTGAATGAATTAAGGACGGTTGATTTGGACAGCACACACGAATATTAAATTAACCAAATTTTGGTCCTGTTATGTGTTAAAACACTTGTTTTTTTGTTGTAGTTGTAATACATTAAAATGGTAATTTCAGCACTTCTTGCAGCTATATCACAGTAACCGTCACATTTTTCTGTCAAATTTTAACTGTCAAGAAGACTGCTTGGTTTGGCATCCAGTTCGATTTGTCAAGTTCCTGAAGCAATATGTGATCAAAACTTAAATCAATAAATCAATTCTTCATCATATATAAACCATACATGATCTGTATTTTGAGTCATAAATTGAGACCATATATGGATACACCTCTAAACAATTCCAAATCACACTAAAGTTAACCTTCTCCCTGAAATGACGTCATTTATTAAATTTGATGACAAATAAAAAAATGTCAACTTTCTTGCATTGGGGATTTTACAATAGAGACAATCATGAGAGAAGTTTACCGCCGACATGTCTAGTACAACAACACAGGAAATACAACAACTTGATTTTGGTACCAGTGTATAGCTATGGTCACTTTCCATTGCAGAGTTGACGTAATAAAGTTCACATGTCAGCAAAATTTCAATTTCCATATTACACAGTGTAGAATGGGTGAAATCAAGGAAATCGGATCGGCATTAAACAGATTTTTTGATGCATTGTGGGAAGTTTTTGCAAACATTTTTAGGGAAAAAACTCCTGACCTTGACAATCAAGATTATGGTTGTTAATAATTATGTTTTAGAACTATTCTAGCAATATAGTCAATAAGAAATATGCCTTAAATTATTTGATTTCAGTAACCATGTTTTGTATTTTTTTAAATATCAAACATATCTTAGAACTGGTATTTTTTGAAATTACAGAAGGCAATTTTTTCTGAAATATTGACGGGGTGAAAGGTCAGGAGTCTAAAAATATTATCGTAAGTTACAATGGCCGATTTGGCTTATTCATTTGCCTTACTCACAGCCGGCGTTGACTGCCATTCCATTGACCTTTGTCACAAACCTTGACAACTGTTCTACATTGATTTCCGAGCATACCTTGCTGTCTCTGTGCTAACGGTTTGTATGGTTAGGGCAAATACTGCATATGGTCAGGTGTTAAATGAATGCACCAGCTATCACACAGAATAAGGTAGAAAGAAAAGCTAGTTAAGGTGGGGTCCCTGGCTCAAGAGTGATTAATTGGAATGAAAACTCTTTTTTTGCCATATATGGTACTGATACAACAAATGAAAACCAATGAAATGTGTTTTTTTGTCTACAATTGCATGATCCATGATGGTTTTAGCTGTCAGAATATGTAAAAATCATCAAAATACAGTATTTTTTCTATTTTAACATTTGATTTTTTTCTTTCCAAACCCTACAAATCTATTTCCATTTTCTTTGGCAGATTATGAAAACTGGTTTACTTTTACATGATTTCCCTGCTGCGGGTATTGTGAAAATGATCATACTAAAGATCACTGGGATTTTTTGTCCAAAAATCTTTAAATTCACGGTTTTTGGGAAAAAATGCCCATATCTTAAAGTATGAATATTTATGATACCCGAAGCAGGGAAATCATGTAAAATACACCAGCTCTCATATCTGCAAAGAAAATAGAAATAGGGATGTGGGTTTTAAATTAAAGGTCCATTGCCCCGATCGCGAATAGCCTCGTCCCCAGGGACCCCAGATTTAACGGAAGTGGTCAAAATTTGGTATCGGAAGGAAAGCTACTATTTTTCTCAGTTACCCCTGTGAAATCTTAGGGTAAAGGATGTTGGGTTTTGGATGTTATGAGCGAAAATGTGCCCGTTTTGGTTCGACCAATATTAATTTTACCACAGTACTCTATGGCATCACAAATACACGTTTTTAGCTCTCACTTCAAAAGGGGTTGAAATATTGGAGAGAAACTTCTACCAGATGCGGTTTGGTTTGGGGGTTATAAAAAGTCATTCCATCAAGATGAAAAAATTATAGACTAAAGTTGGCCACCCCTTTAAAAAATTCAAAAAATGTAAAAATATGGACAACAAAGGTTGGTGGATTCTGCTTATTCATTACATATCTGACAGCTAAAAAACCATCATAAATCATGGGATGTTCGACAAATGCCCATATCATTGATTTTCATTTGTTATATTATAACCATTATTGACAAAAGTTATTTTTCATTCTATTAATCACTCTTTAAGCCAGCTATGGGGACCCACTTTAATATTCTGTACATTAAATTACACGACACTGTAAAAATGACTTGTGTTTAAGAATATTATGGTATGGGAATTGTGGACTGGAGTTGTGTTTTATAGCCATGATGTAAACACGCTACCGCCTTTTTTCTTGACGCAAGCCAGAATAAAACAGAAATATCCGGGAGCACAAACATTTTGACACCTAATTTAATTCTACAATTAAAAAAAAAAAAAACATACAAATTTTACAAAATTCCATTTGTGGACAAATACAAAATTAATGATTTAAAATTTTAAATGTAGTTTAATATAAATGCTCAAGTAGAACTGATATATGTTTTTTTTTACATGTAAAAGAGAGAAAATAATGCATAAACCTTGTGGGATTGGAATCCTGCTATACTTGAATTGATAGTCAAGCGCACAACCACTTGAACAACTAGTAAATTGGACTTTTAGGCAATGTCAACATACATGTACTAAGACGTGTTGTCCTATTGGTTAGAGCGTTTGCCCTCAATTCCGGAGTCACAGTTCGAATCTGTCCGTGTCACACCAAAGACTTTTCAAAATGGTACCACTACTACTGCCTTCTTGTCACGCCGCTTTTCAAGAAATGGAGTATTGAAGTAAACATGCCAGAGCTCCCATAAGACTAACCCCTACTGTAGCTTTTCACTGTCTTCGGCAGATGTGTGGCCTAGGTTTATGGAAACTGAGATAGGCACCGTCCTATGCGCCATTCGGCGCGTGAAGGACTTCACTTTACTTTTTTAAAGATGATATGGGCGTTCTTACGGGTTTACAGAGAGAAATTTACCCAACTCTTATGTTTAGTTTCTTGCACTCTAGTTATGCAATCTAAGGCACTGCAGATGGTTGTTATTTACAAAATTACTTGATTTACAAACATAAAAGGAACTGTTTTTAGGCAATCAGTTCAGGAGCGGTTACATGATGTTAATATGTAAAATTTTACCAAAATGTGATAGGTGCTATAATAATACAAAGGTGCCAGTGTTCAGTTTTTAATAGGTTTTTAAAATATTTATTGTAAAAGAACTATTTTGAACAAATTAGGTGTGCCAAATTCTCAATCAATGAAGACAATATTGTTTTTAACATGAGATATAAACGGGAAATCTTTTGGGGATTATCAAATTTTTGCTTGAACAGTGAATATAAATTGCGTTCATAACAGTAGTTTTCTTTTTTTCAATTAAAAACTACAGGCTGCATATCAATATGTGGCCAGCGTGGAACACTTGGTACACGCACGTAGCAATGTGGTAATGTTATTGGTATATTTTTACGTCATTCCTGGTATGCAAGCTTGTAACACTGTCTTACGCTGAACGCTTTATCATGTAGTGAAGGTAATCTAATACGCCGGTCACGATTCTTCTGCAGAAAACTGTAGTTTGTTATTACATGTGTTAATACTGTTAGAAAGTCAACAAGTTGAATCGCCCTCTGTATTTGGCTTTCTTGTGTAGATCAGCAATGCATCCGAGAGGCAGGAAATGAACTTTAACATCCTCCAGTGGAAAAGGTTCTGAAGGAAAAAGAAAGGATTTGGTAACGCCGTTTATCTTTTAAAGTGTTTTTCCATTTGAATGTAATATCAGGAAATTGACTTGTGCAATTTTGTGACTTTCAGTATAGACAATATGTTCAAAACTGCTCCCTTGAAGAGTAGTGGCAATCCATGAGCATAATTTGAAATATTTCTTTTTTTTTTGTAAATGGATCGGCATACAGATTTTCCAACAGCACCACCCCCCCTTACACACAATTAGAATATACACAACATGCTCAGTTATGCACAGTGCAATTTTGCAACCCAGCTTTGGTAAAACCATCTTGGTTGTTTGACAAATCACTTTTTTTTTTTACCATAAACAGTAAAAAATCAATAACTAACTTCTGACAGTCCAGCTAGACTAACCACAATTTAGCCAAAGATTCCATCTTTGTATACAAGCGTGTGTCACGCAAAACCATAATTCACAGCATTTTTTTTCTGAGAACTATGCAACTGGTGTGTTTTAACTTGTATAGAAACTCTTTGGATTTTAACAAAATTATCTTTGTTGTGTGGAATTTTGGGGTTTTGGTTCAAAAGTTATGAAAGGTTTTTTGAGACCTTCTGAATCGAAACGACCTCAACACAACGACCATTTATGTATGAATGTAGTGAATGCCATGAAAATAAACCAGAACAAAACTTGTTTTGAAACAACTGATGATAAGAAGATTCCCCTTTAACGAGGTTGCGGGGGTGGTGCTTAACTACAAATCCGTAAAAACTTTCTGGATCAATTTGGGCAATTATTGATTGTCTAACCTTGATTTGGACTAACATCTTATGTAGGCGGAGTTTCCGTACCCGACCCATCTGACACACTTTTTTCTGACCCACTTAAGAATTTGGAAACTTATGAAATCAACAGAATTTCTTTATTCGTGAAGGGTTTCCGAATTCAAATTGTGTACAGAAAAAACTGTCAGATTGGGTCAGGTTACGGCAAACTCCCAATAGTTGGGTCATTTGGCAATTCCGTGACCGTGGAGAGCAGAGCCTCACTTCTCATTTGGATGTGTTTCCTATGAAGGTTAATGACCAATTTATCAGGGTGCCCCTCACGGAAGTGTGGGCGGAATCCATGAGGGATGAAAATTCATAATACAGGTGGCAAAAATGAAACTGCCTGGATTCTGTAAAAGAACCCAAAGTGTTCGTCTTGTCACAAGGATTAAACAAGGGTCTTAGTTTTTACTACTTACAGGTAGGTTAGGAGATATCAAGACAAAATCGTCAAATGTCATCATCAGGTTAAATCCTTAATATGACCGATTTCTTTGAAAATGGTTTCAATTGTTAGCCTTTCCACAGGATTGCAACAAAAGTAGCTGACACTCTCGTTGTATTGTTTATCGAGATAAATTGACAAAGAAAAGGTCAACCCCATTGACCTCTATTGATTCCGAATTTTAAAATATGTTAGGGGTGCAAATGTTTCTTGGTGCAGTCTTGAGGACCATGAATAATTTGAGCCCATTTCTAAAGAATTGAAGCAATATTTCAGATTTTAGCCTTTTCTCGCGAGGACCTTTGATTTTGACCATTTTTGTCTTAATTCTCCGTAACCATACGTTGTTAAGTAGTAGAAAACCTATCCTTTTTTAATCCCTTGTGAAGACAAACACTTGGTCCATCTTATTACCGCAATCCAAGCAGTTTTCATCACTGTATTATGAATTTTTTCCCCCTCCTGGATTCCGCCCCACTTTTCATGAGGGCACCCCTGCTAAATTTGTCTTAACCTTCATAGAAGATAAATTCACTGAAAATGATGCTCTGCTCTCCACGTCACAGATTGCCCAAATGACCCAACTCCTAGTAGGCCTATCCTGGCACACCTCTCTTTTTTGGTGATCCATGAAGACTTCTGTACTGAATTCAAACCTTTCATTAGTTATGTGTGATTTCACAAATCAGACCAGCTTGAATTCACTACCTTTCGTCAATGTACTTCATTGATCTCTGGACCAGAGTGTCCACGTGATGGATAAAACGCAAGTGAAGTATGAATGTCTTTAAAAAGGGATGACTAGGGCTGGTATAATATTTTTACTATGTTTTTTTTTTCTAAAGCTTTAAAAGTGTACAACCGTGAGATTTCACATATCGGTGTCCCCGAAAAAAATTCAAAATGGGTGCTGATTTTGCGCTGCATGTAAAGCTTTCCATCAAAAATAACATCATCTGAAAGGCATTAAGCTGAGATGTTTCTTTCTCTTCTAAAAAATTGTGAAATTTCTAATTTCGTATCTGAACAATGAGACATTTCAGCCTAAGTTTTATATTGAAATTACGCAAACAATCACCTTTTTCTTCTTGCTCACTTTTAAGACATTTCTGTATCAAATATCAGGTAAGAATCTATTTAGTGTCAGTCTATGAATTATTTGAATGACAACAATATTTGGGTGCATCAAAATATCTTGTTGCACTTTAATAAAAAACACCTACTATCCTTTTGCTGAAGTGGTTTTGAAAAAAGCTTCTCTTCCTGGCTGTGTTTATTTTCGTAGCAACAAAAGTTTTTCTTCATGAAAGTATGCATACCTTGTTTTCTCTCCTTGTGGTCAAAATTCTCATCTTTGTCATCTTCTTCTGGTTGGGTTTCTTGTTCCTCCTCCTCTTCCTCCTCTGTGCTTTTCTTGCACTTAGCTGGTTCGGTTTTATTGCCACCCTTTGCATCAGCCTTTGGTTGAGGGAGAATGTACTTCTCTTTTGGGGTTACTCATGCAGCTGATGATGTTTATATTCTGATCTACCTTCTGATGTCTGTTAAATCCATATAATGGAAAAATGGATGTACTAAAGCGGGATGACCTCACTTTGATTGAATGACCTTTACCCAGTGGCGTAACAGAGTGGGGTGGGGGTGGGGACTTGGGGGGCGGAGAAGCGAAAACTGGGGAGAAGGGGAGAAAAGAAGGGAAGGTGGAGGAGAGAAAGAATAGAGGGAGGGAGAAACGAGAAGGAAAGAGAGGAAGGGTGAGGACCACCAAGGAAGAAAGGGAGAAACCCTGTGGTATAGTGGGTAAGCATGGCTGTGGTATAGTGGTAAGACCTTGGTATGGTGGTAGAAACGCTTGGTCCTGATATACAGAAATTTGGGCGATTCAAATCCGATTGGAGCCC
>JAMKCH010038967.1:0-14986 GCA_023653785.1 Ophioderma brevispina
CCCACCATTCATCATAGCGTCGTGGATGTTTCAGTGATCAAAATGCCATCCAAGCACCGAGAAGGCACCCCTTTGAATGTGTGAATGCGCATCATTTCTCGATGCACAATTTATGGGCATCATGCAGTTATAACACACCTAATAGGTTACAACTGGCTCCTGTTGTCAGCCATTCTTTGCACCACCACACTTCTGGACGTCAGCTTGTTGAGATAAACATCTGTGACCCGATCTATTTTATGCCAGACAAAAATATTATCTTTGGTTTATCGAAGCTGATTTGTTGTGGCATCTAACAAATCGTTCATTTTTTTGTCTCCTACAATAGAATGTTTTAATTGTGATTGTGCTGTCCAGGTGACTGAAAATTGTCCAATGACACGAGTGATAAATCTTCTATATAGCTTTCAAATGTAATGGCTGATATACTTCAAACTTGGTAGAGTAATTAAAGGTGCAACAAGAGATTTCAAGTCATCCATATTTTCTGTGATATGTAGTGATTTCATATAGATTAGACACTTAATAGACCCCACCTTTTATTTGGTTACAGAAATAAAATGAAAACAAACACTGATTTGTTCACAGGAAGGTTTTGGATATAATGAGCTTATTTGCATATTTTGAACAAAATTCAGAAATAAAATGAAAACAAACACTGATTTGTTCATGCTTATATTTCAATAGAAAACATAGGCTGAATTTTGTATCTGCTTATCGTACAGTTGTCTCCACGGCAAAATACGCCACGACCTTTACCACACTAAACTGGAATGAGCAAATCGGGGATACTGTAATATAAGAGAAGATTTCAATAGCTTCCCACAATGCATTGCTTCCAATGGAGGTTTTTGTACAGGTACTGATGTGAATCGTTAGTGATGAAACATGGCTAGATTGACAGTACTGATCACAAACTTGCATTAAAAAAAAAAAAAAAAAAAATTGGATATAATGAGCTTATTTGCATATTTTGAACAAAATTCAGAAATAAAATGAAAACAAACACTGATTTGTTCATGCTTATATTTCAATAGAAAACATAGGCTGAATTTTGTATCTGCTTATCGTGCAGTTGTCTCCACGGCAAAATACGCCACGACCTTTACCACACTAAACTGGAATAAGCAAATCGGGGATACTGTAATATGGTGGTATATTTTACACAGAGATATAGAAGCACTATTTTGATTGGTTACTCAGAGGGCTATCTCATGTTGTGTCCTGTAATGAGACAATCAGACAGAATGTAGAAATAGTGGAGAACCAGCTCTGCTTTCTGGGAGTTTGCTTCACAGGAAGGTTTTGGATATACAGGGTGAGTCAAAAAAAAACTTGACCCTGATTGTGTCCGCCATTTTGAATTTTAAAGTAACATATATCTAACATATGTGATATCATCTGAAAGCTTAGTTCATTATCTTTAATTTGCTGCAAAGATCATTCACATCGGTTAGGTATAGACCGAATTACAGTCGTTTGAATCCAGCAGTCGGGTTTCTGCACTGTCCACAGAATCGCATTTGCTTAGTCGGGCGCCGTGCATTCAAATGGGAATCTGTGGATAGGGTGAAAACCGGACTACTTGATTCAAAAGTCTGTAGCTCGGCCTATACTTAACCGATTGGAATTATCTTTGCAGCAAATTAAAGATAATGAAATAGGCTTTCCGATGACATCACATACGTTATATATATATTATTTAAAAACTCAAAATGAAAAAAAAAAAAAAAAAAAATTGACAGTACTGATCACAAACTTGCATTTTAAGAGTGTTTCATCTCTAACGATTCACATGACAACCTGTACAAAAACTTCCAATGGAAGCAATGCATTTTGGGAAGCTACTGAGATCTTCTCTTCTGTAATATGGTGGTATATTTTACACAGAGATATAGAAGCACTATTTTGATTGGTTACTCAGAGGGCTATCTCGTGTTGTGTCCTGTAATGAGCCAATCAGACACACTGTAGAAATAGTGGAGAACCAGCTCTGCTTTCTGGGAGTTTTGGCTTCCATTAAGTTTTTGGATTACAGGTGAGTCAAAAAAAAACCCCCTTGACCTGATTGTGTCCGCCCCTTTGATATTTTAAAAAAGTAACATATACTAACATATATGTTATCATCTGAAAGCTTAGTTCTATCTTAATTGCTGGCAAAGAATCAGTCACATCTGTTCGGCATAGACCGACTTACTTCGTTTGAAGCCCGTAACAGTCGGTTTCTTCACTGTCCACGGAATCTCATTTGCTTAGTCGGGGCGCGCCGTGCATTCAAATGGGAACCTGTGGATAGGGTGAAAACCGACTACTTGATTCAAAGTCCCCTGTAGCTCTGCCTATACCTTACCGATTGGAATTATCTTTGCGTCACATAAGATAATGAAATAGGCTTGCCGATGACTCACATACGTTATATATATATTTTTACAAACTCAAAGATTGCGGACACAATCAGGGTCAGTTTTTTTTGACTCCCCTGTAATGGCTTATTTGCATATTTTGAACAAATTTCATTAATCAACTCTATAGACTACATTGATTAGTCAATGACTTCTAATGTGGCCCAGTAATAGAACTGTGTCTTTTTGGATAGGGTTAATATTAATGAGGCTCATTTGCATATTTTCAATAAAACGTGACTACACCACAGTTGTCGGGACCATCTTAATTATTCACCACAACTAATTCATGTTTCCCCTAAGCCTCCGCTAACACACAAGCAATGCTTATTCCTCCTCTTATGGACATTTTTTCTCATTTCATATCATGCTTTAAACATACTATCATCACAACACTTTGTAATTATTTTTACGAATCAATATGTTCATCACTTTAAATCACATTTACCCTTTTAAATTGTATTCGAACCTGACGGATCTTTCAGATCATGAGGATACAGACCACGTTCCCAGTTATGTTGAGAGTGTTTTTGTTTTCCATAAAATAAAACCCTAATGAAAAACTCTTTAATAAAACATCACATGTTACATTTTTTATTAATCGACTTGATAAGCATCAAGGAAGAAGCCGTTTCAAGTTGCATGCATATGCATTTATGAGACCATAAGATCAGCTGGAAATCTTGACGGAATAAATAAGAAATCTCTTCCCTTGTTCTTTCTGATTTGCTCTTTTTTAGTCCCACAGTTCTAGAAATGTTAATCGAGCGATTCATGATTCCGCAAGTGTTCTTTTATTGCAAAACTTTCAATTGAAGCAATAGGGGATGGCCTGACCTTTAGAGAAAAACTGTTTGACTTTCATGAAGTGTTCCGAGAGAGAGATTGAGAGAGTCGGAGAGGGAAGAAGCCAATCTTGTATTCACCGTGCATCATCGCCCGTGCTATTTTCCTTGATTTGTGAACTGTCCGACCTCAATTTCCGATTGTAGTTGTGAATCCGAGGCTATGCTGCAGTCTCTTTACATGCATGAGATGGTTAGGGTTTTCCCCCGTTTTTTAAATGTCCATCGTGAATTGTTACGCTCGTGAAAGTTTTAAATCGAAAAGATAACTTGATGCATATTTAACGGTGGCGTTCTGTTTAGCTTGTGGTTATGGTGGCAGGGGATTGTTTTTTTATTTTGTTTATATTAATTACGATAAGGGTAACATTGGTACACGGCATTTGGATTATTAAAGCAGCCCCAATACAAATGGTAGAAGGAAAAGATTTGATCAAATAATAATATCGTATATTCTTTACAGGCAAGTTTGATTTTAGCATCATTAACTCATTTGTCCGATTGCAATTTTACGTAGGGATTGTAACCTATCCCACTTAAAAATCATGGGGTCAAAATATGCCCCCGACTAAAAATAAAATGACCCATTTGTGTTAAAACTAATAGGGTTAAATATGACCAAAAGCCAATTTCAACTCTAATACGTCATTTTATTTTTTGGTTTGGTGTATTGACCTCCCCATATTTATTAATGTGTGTGGTCCTCCCCTCACCCCACCACCAAAAAACAGTCTCTTCCACATGAAATCTGCACAATCGCTCTGATGTCAGGTAAAAGTCGTAACAGTGGAGTAAATTGCAAGTGGGAAGAGCCCATTTGAAATGCATACTCCCTCTGTGGCAGACTCTTGATTTATAGATTCCAAAATGGAATAGTCTTAGGAGAAAATTTTTTAAAGAATTGGGGGGGGGGGGAGGACATCTAAATTTAGTATTTCTTGGCCACCCCTAGCCAGATTGGTGTCAAACTAGAAGCCAGACAGATGAGATGTTAAAGTGGGTGTTCATTTATTGTATCGTGTTCTCTACTTATGAGAGCCTGATACCTGCATACACTTACCATCAGTATCGTGGGAAATTGACTGGCGGTTTGATAACAGAAGCGATAATGCACATTGCAAGACCCTATTCACTACTGTTGCTAATATGTGGTTAACCACTAACACTGGCAGTTTTTTGTTATATCTTTGGCAAAGAAGTGGATTTGGAGACTTGAACATTTTATGATCATGAGAAAAATATGGGCCTTTCATCTGTATCAAATTTGATACACTCTTCCGATTACATCGGGGGGGGGGGGGGGGGGGGGGTCCCGAGAGGCTATCGGAACAAGCACCTTTAAGTTATCAACCGTGTGCATTTAATGCCAGAGTTTAGCTTTGTCCCTCCAGTGTTTTTGCAAATAAGTACTTTTATTTTTATTGCCTATAATTTCAATTTCATTAATTTCTTTGGTTGGTTGGATTGGCCTATAGTACACAATGTCTGGTCCCGATAGGGACTGATCAATATTAACACTACAGTCCAACCTCGTTTATCCGTACACGTTGGGAACCGGCACTCATCCGGATATGCGATTTGGCCATGATATGCGATAGATGCTCAAACACAGGCTAAGAGTGGAAGGTCCTTAGGGATTAAGTATGTTGACAATGTATTATACATTGCTCTGACAACATGTAACAATTGGTGAGTGTTATGAAGTGATATGAAATTAAAATAGTGAGAAATAAAACAGAATGTACCACTTTCTTTTTGCATTTTATTCAATTATTGCTATAACTAATTGGATAATCTAGTCCTAGGATCGATCGTCTGTCAAAATTCCTGACCTGGTCTGAATGTGGCCCCGATGGTTGCCTATTACTATCGGCCACTGAACAAGTTAAAATCCCTGTTAAAAACCATGAAATGCCATTATACGAGCTTGTGTTATGAAAGCTGCAAAGATGTGTCAAAATTTGGAAGCTGGGAATGGCAGATTAAGTTTGAGCTAAATGATTCCTAGCTATCGGCATTTAAGCCATATTTTGATTGTTTACTTGGAGATAATATCGTATAATGAACAAATCAGAGATACTGTAGGAATGGTGGTATGGTTTCACAGAGTTATAGAAGCCCCACGGTTTTCATTAGTTCCTCAGATAGCTGTCTCAGTTTGTGTCCTGTAATGGAGGTGGGTAATCATAGATGGTTAGTGCCCAGGGGTTGAGATATAGAATTGTCTTGCCTGAGGACAAGACATATACTCAATTAAGACATGTCTCGCATTGTTGACATGTCTTGCTTGGAGCCGCGTCTTTGTAATGAGCTTTCTACATAGAGATGCAGCTTTTGTCTTATTGGAGATATGTCTCAAAACCAGCTTCAAGGACTGTGTCTTGCTTGCTTCCTCCGTCGAGATTATCTTTCTGTTGTTTTTCATTGATGATGATGTCTAAACTCAGACATAATTCAAAGATGATTTTGTAGTTTATGGAGGCGTGGGGTATTTTGAGAAACACAAAATCTTTTTTCCCTGAAAATAAAAATGGAAACATAAAATTTTCAGCAATTCAGGGGAGCTTGAAATTTTTTAGTGTATGCGAAAGAGAAAAGGCAAAATTTTTTTGGTTCAAATGACCAGACACACAGTCAGCCCGGTCATTTTCCGAAGGGACGAGTTCTGGTCAGTGAAGGCAATTTCTCGATCACAAGCAAAATATCTCGCTCATATTGCAGACAGGTAAAAAAAAGGCTGATTTACCAGGAATATCCTTCTTTGCCTTCCCAATTTTTCCGCAAAAATTTTGCGAGGGGACACTCCGCCCTTCTCACTACTTCGCTGGCTATACACCTCAGCAGACAATTGTGATTCCCCGTTCCCTCAGAACGTAAATATTGATCACTGGCCCCTTCACTACAGACCCTCCTTAATTACCCTTGATTACATAATCACCATAGAAGGAAATTGCCTAATGAGTACTGGCATATATGAGTTACAATATGCTCATCCTCCAAGGACACAGTTCAGTGGGCCGTACTTGTACATACATTGACATGAACTGACCTTGTGTGCTCTGGGCATCATATATCATACCCAAAACCAGGGGGTGTATTTTTTAAATACACTGATGAATGAAGTTACGGAACTGTGCCATGGGAGTTGAGACCACTCTAGCTCATAGTGTCTCACTATGAGTTACAATATGCTCATCCTCCAAGGACACAGTTCAGTGGGTTGCACTTATACATACATTGACATGAACTGACCTTGTGTGCTCTGGGCATCATATATCATACCCAAAACCAGGGGGTGTATTTTTTAAATACACTGATGAATGAAGTTACGGAACTGTGCCATGGGAGTTGAGACCACTCTAGCTCATAGTATTACCATTCTGAAGTGGTCTCATATTTGCAGGTCATTTGTGGACCTGCATTGTGACGTGGGTTGGGAAAGCAGAATTTCTGTTGCAAGCATGCAAGCAGTGTGTTTACTTGTAAGCTAGTGCTGTGGTTTTAAGTAGGTACTTAAGTCTCCTTGCCCCTTAGGCTTTGGGCATCGAGTGACCACAAAACTGCTTTTTATGATCAGATTAAGCATATCTTTGAGCAGTTTAATTTGTTTTCTATTCTGTCCTGCAGTACTGTTGGTCCAGTTTATAACTGTGAGTTCTTGTTTCGCATTCAATTATTGCAATTCAAGCATTTTGTTGATTTATTCCCGTTTAACCAGTGGGATAGCTAATTTTGATATTGGATGACAGGCCATGATCAATCAAAATATGCGAAGTCTTGAGAAATGATATCCTTCATCTGATTTTTGTTGCGCTATGGAAACCACACTTTAGGTAAACAAATATCACATCGTCCTTGCTAAAGGGGCTGATTTCAATCGGACAAGTTATTAATCAGGTGGATAAGGTTTAAGGGCTCACCGGATTTTAGCTTGGGGACAGTCGCTGCTTGGCTAATACAAATTTAGTATATGAGACTACCGTATTCCAGTAAAGACATTATAAACGAGAAAAGAAAAGAGGACATAAACACCAAATGACAAGGACTCGAATCAACTGAGAATCCGACCATAATCAGGGGCGGATCCAGGATTTGAAAAACGTCAAAATTACCGGGGGGGCTGAAAAGGCTGAACTGGTCAAAAATAACTCAAAATGGGCTGATTTGCAATTCTTTGGAGAATACCGGAGCGCGTGCCCCCTCCCTTGATCCGTGGCCTTATAAACAAAAAGTTTATCTCATAAGGCAGCTATTCACTATTTTTCTACTTACAATTGCACTATTATGTTTCATTGCATCTTCAAATTCAAAATAAAATCATAATTAAGTAAAATTTTGTGCCTGGAGTGTGATCAAACCATGGCGACTTTAAGATTACAAGCTACAAGCCGACAAGCATGCCACGCAATCCAAGATGACAGAAAGTTGTTCTTTTGTAATACTTAAATAAATTAAAGGACTATGGCCCGATCACTAATAGCTTCTTCCTTCCCCCAGTGCAACCCCGCTTTTACCAAAAAAATGGTGCGCACCTCAGGCGGAGTGCCCATCTCTCCTGTCATTGGCGGTTTGGGCCAGACCTCCTCAGATAATGTGTGCTGTGGGGGGTTCGCCCTTTGGGTTCGCCACTCCTCCACAGCTGTTTGAAAAACTATGTTTTAATATTTTTGAAATTTTAGGGCTATGAACAAAAATGTGACCCATTTTGGTTGACCAATATTAATTTACACATTAGTCATGGCTTACACAATCACGATTTTTAGTTCTCACATCAAAACAATTGAATTCGCGACACAAACTTACATATGGGGTTTTGGGGTGAAGGCCATTCTTTCAAGATGAAAACTTATATACTTAATAAATCGCCATCCCTGTGTAACAGAAATGCAGGGGCCGCAGATAATCGCTGTGAATAGGCGCCCGCTATGAGACATTGAAAATATATACTCCTGGCGCTATTTATGGTCAAATCTCACATCGTGATCTGAGATTTCGGGCCAAAATCTAACATTACGATCTCCTATAAGGCATATGGAGTTGGGTTACAAACACAAAATTGATCCAACAAATTGGTTTATCGGGAATTGAAACCTCTTTTGCAATTCGCAAAAATAAACCACTCTTGAAGTTTACTTGCGTTCCCCATACCACAAGGTGTCACTCACCTGTTCCAAAACCTTTACTTCTTTTAAAGTTCGAGATAGACTCAATCTCTAAGCTTTTGATGTTATGGGCTCCTGAGTGATCAGGCCTAGGGTGATGGGAAATTCATTGGCACGTGCCTATGGATTTTGTGACTTCAAAGTTGTGATTATTTGTCCACACATGTTTCAGATGTTTGTGCCTTGATGCTTCCTTATAATTCTGGGAACGAAAGGCGAGGAACTTGAGATTAACAGTTGGTTGAGATGTGGAAAGTATCCCCTTTGAACAAGGAATTTCAGAGATGGGTAGCTGAGGTAAACGTAGGGTGCTGTAAATAGGTGTAATAATGATTGTCAGTAATTAATTCTACTATTTTGATAACTGGGGCACTGGAGCTTGGGTATACAGAAAACTATTTCATTAAACCCCATATCCATGAGATGAAAAGTTAAATGCAGGCAAGAAAGGGCTGATTTAGCATGATTTTCAAGCTTTTTTTTTCCCGTCAGAAGTCTGGGTTGGCAACCAACCTTGCCCCACCCTGCTGTACACTACTGGTTTGAATCCTCGAACTGTTGATAATAACTTGCATCAATTGGTGATTGATGTAGAAGAAGGAGGAATTACAGATACACAGTTTATACACTCCCCCCCCCCGTGTTTTTAATTCAAACATTTAAAATAATTCCAGGCTGTTTTCCATAGAAACAGAGACAAAAAATAAAGTAATAAAAACAACCACACTATGAACATTTTGATTTTGTATAATATTTACAACAAAGTACCAAGGTTGAAGATAAGCCCGACCCAGACAGTTTCCCGGTATTTTTGTTGCAGTAAGGAAGGAAGGATCCCACGGCATTAAGGAAGTGATTGGTATTACAACAGCATGTTTTACCTTGTCTTAAAAAACAATGATACCGGATCTTAACTGAGCAATGAGGAAATTCTCGGGCTTGGATTATATTTGGTTGTTTTGCAAGTACTGGAAAAGAGGGAAAAGTTGTACTGTACTACAGTTACTAGTCTATATAGGGGACAGAGTTTTCCCCCATCCCCAGAGGTTTCAGCCAGAAGGGGGATTTGGTCATTATTGGTGGTAACAGATTCTGTAAAATTAGTGACCGATCTCCACAAACCAATTTGATCTAATGCCAACCGACTACCTCGCACCCCCCCGCAGCCCCTGCCCCATTCAGGATGACCTCACACCTTGCCCCAAACCCCCAACAAAGGACCGGGCCTGGGAAGGGGGAGGGGGTTTCTTAGTGGAAAAGGGGGTACGGGGATGTGTGCCAGAATTCCTTTTCCTTGAAATTTGGAGTTATAAAGGGTTTCATTTCTGTGCAAAATATAATTTCCAGTGTTCAATAGGTTTAAAGAAGCATGCAAACCACAGGTGTGAAGAAATAGTCCTGCCAGAATGGCTCAAAATACACATATTTTTTATTAGACAGTAGTTTTCTCTCAGCTTCGGAGGCTTAGCCCCAAAACCTCCACCCAAAAACATGTTTTGTCACCAAGTCTGGCCCTCCAGAGTTCACGCTATTTTGGGCCCCCTTATCAAAATCCCCCTGAGAAGGGAACATTTTTAACGTGCAATGTTAGCACAGGTTTATGAAGGAAGCTAAGTAAAGGTGCATTTTGTGATCCCTAGTACCTTTAATTTTGTTTATGATTCAATAGGTATCCTTAAGAAAAATTTATTAAAAATTCCCAGTTGATCTGACGCTCAATTTGACGTTTATGGAAGAATGTTCATATAACGCTGACCCGATAGCTACTGTGTTCAGTTTGTATTAAATTGCATGTAAGCTTATGCACACAAGTACAACCTATACTTAGTTTCAATGGTTCAGATTAGATAAACATCTCATAATTTTCAGGTTAAGTTCGGTGGGACGAGGCTGTGGAATCACTTAAAATGCCTCTTTAAAAATAAACTCTGCTATAATTCTGTGCATGCAGTATTAAGAGCGTCATGCTCTGTATAGGGAATGGTGGTTAAAATTGACTTTGACTGACTATCAATCCAATAATAACAGGGAAACTTCTTTAGTTTCCAGCCTGGAGTCTTTACATTTTGTTAATTAGTAATTACAAATTAGTGGAGTACATGCAAGATGGGCGGGGGGGGGGGGGGGATGAACACGATTTGGCTCTGATTTGGGCATTGGGATTTTTTTAAACGGTAATTTGGGGAAGTGCTACTGCATTAACTATGGCAGTCTCGGTCCCATTGACATTACAAAATCATCTCTTAAACCTTTATTCAAAAGATTCTTAGTATATCATGATAATTTAGAAAAAAATTATTGACTTCAAAATCTGTCAGGGTTTGTGGAGTAACCCCACTGCAAAAATAGTGTAATCTCCAATGAACGGTCATTTAGATTTAAATATTTGTGACAGGCCTAGTCCTTTAGTCAAGTCTTGTGTAACCGTTCGATGTGCGTAAGAGTGCCTTCCTACTGTTAAGTCCCTTTGAACAGACTAGCACCCGGAGTTGATGCCATTTTTGAATTTGCTGTTTCTGTTTAGGTTGGCATTTCATGTAAGTAAAGAAACTGAAAATATAGTGTCCTTCTGAATTGGCAAGTTCTCTACCTCTGGGTTTCTCCCCCCTTCTCTTGGCGATATTGTAAAAGGAATGACAATTTGATGCTGGATCGATTTTTGATGTAGAGTTTTGATTATCTGTCAACTGTATTCGTGTTTTTGTTATAGTAGGAAATTAAGTTAAGTATGACACGGAAACTACGCATAGTGTGGTCAAACGATCCAAGGTACATACTGTAGTTGCATCAGAATTGAAAGTGTTACAGCTATCGAAATCGGAGAAACAAAGTACTGAATTATTGTAAATAGAAACCTGAAGGCTACTGTGAAGACTTAGCTGGTACACAAAATGGGTATTTAAATAAATCTATGTAATTATATTTTGGGTATACTAGCAGCAAAGTATTATACATACTACTTAGTATGTGTGAATCAAAGTTAATAACTTTCATTAGAAAAAGTATTGTTCCTCAGAAGATGTTGGGGAAAATGTAAAGCAAAATACTCTTTAATGATATATTTTTCACTAGAATATTAATTATCAAAAAGTGCCTTATTGACTAATTAATATTAGTCTGCACATTATTTTTTTAATCCCTCCACAAAATGTGGCTAAAAAGTGGTTTAATTAAAAATGCCTTTCAAGATATTTGGACTAAATTTTCCATAATTCAAATATTTCTACAACCAAAATTTGGACTTTTTACTTACAAAATTCATCAAAATGAACTAATGAGCAATGACCAATGTAGACTTAATTCATCATTTTTTGTGCTTGACAAACTTTCTAGTCATTTGGTGAGTCCTAAAGTCATCTTGAATAGGTCATTAATTTGTTATTTGACAAATTAAAATTAGTCGGTCATACATTCGTCATTTTAAAAGTGTAAACTTATAGTTTAATGAAAATATTTTGTAATCATGAAACTACTTTTAATATGGGAAGGTTCTCTTCCAGCATAGCAAACCATGTTTTATCACTGAGTACAATCTATATGATACACAACTGATAATGGCATGACTAATTTTAATTAGCAAATAATATCACCTTTTTGACTACTTATATTCCTCAGTGGGTTTTGTTGCATATGTGAATCCTTCTACTTATTTGCTTTAGCCTCTTATTAATGTCCTTATCTGTTTTTGGGTATGTTATTTTTATGTGAAAAATTCTCTGTATTCTTCATTGGCCCAGACTATAGCCCGATTTATACTCCACTTCGCGTCCGCGCTATCGCGGCTGCGAGGAACTTGACCCCGATTTTTTATTGCCTCGGCGCAAGAATTTCTATCGCGTTATGGTTTTTGAGGCTTCGCGGAGAGTTGAAATTTGTTCAACTCACGGCGATATCGCGGCCGCGAAAATGCTCTGATTGGCTGTTCTATGAACCAAGGTCCGGGCGATGACCTCATGAACACCAAGCTGAACCTGCTCTTAAAATCTTCCTATCAGCCCGATAATCAACAACAATACTTCTCCAATGAAATACACATTAAATGGCCAAAGATGTGATGTAGTTTCGAAAAAAAATTCCGAGTAGTATGATCACATCAGGCATGATTATTTTTAGGATATCGTAAAGAATGTTTTTGTCGGTTATTACGAAATATTCTAGTCTGATCCTACATGTGCCATTTATAGCCAACCCCGGGTTGTTAACAATGGTGTAGGTAAGTATCATCAACTGGGCATTTAAAACAATCTTATTATTGATACAATGTATTTAAATTTCCGGAAGATGTGCGAATAAATAAACAATACAAAAGAGTCCAGAACAAGAATTCACTGTCATATTGGACACCATCATTCCTATGTAATTACTTGATCAACATGCCTGGCTAACAAATTTTTAATAAACTTTGACCTAGTATCGTAATAATGTCGCTCGTCCAGTTCTAGTTGCTAGATCCATTCGGAAATCCAACGCTAAATATCGCCAAAATTACAGAACGGTATGTAATAATTTTCTAAATTGTTATCAAAATTGTCAACTGGCAAAATTTTGTAATAAAATAAACAGCAACGACTTCCTCGAGATAGACATTTATCGTTCGGAGTATCACGACTTTTATCGCGCGGTATTGGCGATGTAAAATTTCATCGCGGCATCGCACGATGAAGCGAAAGTGGAGTATACCTCGCGCTTATCATTTGCAGAAAATTGAAGAAATTTTATATTTTGTGAAAATGTCAGTGTTGCTTTAATTGCATTGGTTAAACTGTTGATAGAGCATCTTAATATTGAAACTTATCCAAAGGAAAATTGCAAAATCAGCATTTTGGGTGTCAATTTTCAAATTGAAAATGAAAAAAGGCAGAATCACAAAGCCTGTCTTTAACTTTGATATGAAATTTGAAAGTGCATTAACCGTACGATTATTGCACTGATAATACATAGAAATAATTCAGCAGGAGAATGAATTAAATTTCTGATAATTGCTCTGTAATTTTGATTTGATGTAAAATTAAGCCTTGGGGATGCTTACTGTCCATTGTTAATAACATGTTTGGCTAGTATCAAATGAATAATAAAGAACTTACAGAATTCTTCCTCTCCAATTTTGATTTCAAAACCACTTAATAAATCATCAATAAGGCTTGAAAAAAGTTGTTGCACATGGATGAAAAGCTGTTCGAAGCCAATTTAAGAAATTTGTTTCTGTTCAGTATAGATGTCCATTTTATTGTTTAGTTTTTCACAAAATATTGTTATTTTAAATATTGCATGATTTGAATCTATTCATTGCAGTCCTGTTTAAAATTATCAAGCGATTTAAAAAAATAAACTGAAAAAGTATGTCGCATTTGGGTTGTTTTATCATTATTGGAGTATTTATTATATGTATTTTTTTTTAATTTTTGAAGTCAAATGGGAATGTGATCTTCTTGAAACACTATTCGGCGTCTCTCTCAGCCTACACATATTTCCCCACCTTGCCTGATGTAAGTCCCTCTAATCTAGGATCAACACCCCTTATCATGATGTACTAAAAATGGCTCATGCCAAATGTGTCTTATACCTGGATTAGGTGGACTACTGTTTAAATTGTGAATTTTATGATGGTAATTTTGTTCACAAGTAAAACTTCTACTGCTTGTGAAGTTACTACTACACTGTGAGGCCCATAGACAGGAGGTGCAATGGGGACGTCATCTCAAAAGTTTTTTAAAAAATCTAAAAATGATGTTTGCAAGCAAGAAAAAATTGTTTTGTGTGTGTTTTGTTTGTTTGGTTTTGGTTTTGTTTGGGGCAAAAAAGGTCCACATTTGGGAGAAATGGTCCACTGCTAACAAACTTCCCCGTCCCCAAAACTCTTGGCTACGGGCCCGTTTACTGTAAAATGTAGGTTACGTAATGCTCTGTATATAATATATAGGACCATTACATAATCTAAATAATTTATGTATGTAATGAAAGGTAAAGGGGGGTGGACCTGTGTATCCAAGAATGGAATGCCCATCTCTTTTGAAGCGATTGGGCCTGAATTCACCATATAATATTGCTGTAGGGGATCACTATATACACCTTCTCTACAGCGAGTCTGTTTCCTTCTTAACATTGAATAATACCGGTACCCATTTATACACCTCGGTAGAGAGGAGGAATTGAAGTAAAGCACCTTACTCTAGGACAAAACACATTGGTCACAGTGGGGCTCGAACTCACAACCTTTGGCATTTGGGTTGGGCACTTTATCCACTCGTTCCATTGAAACTTTAAATGTTTTAGCAATAAGCAAAATGTACAAAAAGTTCTGTGATAGTATATTGTTAAAAATATCTTCCCATGAAAATAGTGTCATTCGCAGAGATTAATACCTTAACAACTGTTGTATTAAAATGCCTGCAAGTCCTTAGTTTCAATGCTTTACCTGAAGAATCAAGTGTTTTTTAATTGTCAAATATCAGACATAGTAGTCCAGCACAGACAGGCAGACAATAGTTTCTCGGACAGTATAAACCAAAGTAGTGACAAGCTTCCTGGTTGCACATTATTAGCTAACATAACTTAGAGTTTATAAAAACATTTTTAT
>JAMKCH010038968.1:0-58378 GCA_023653785.1 Ophioderma brevispina
CAGTTGCTTACCCTTCTTCCACAATACACAAATTCCCAGCAGCGTAACCATTTTTTTCTGCGCCGGGGAGAGAAAGGGGAAGCATATATTTAAAGTGGGTTAGTGAATATAGGCCTATGTTGCTTTCATCTTATATTGGCATGTGTGCAGAAATGCACTAATCCCAGGCAGAAAGAGGAGGCAAGATTACCCAACGGGGAGAACTGCCCCTTCCCCCTATGGTTTACACCTACTGCAATCCTACCTTGTAAAGGCATGTGTAAAGATACAAAAAAAATTTTTATGATTTGTATCCTTTTTGTTTATCTTATGAGGTTATACTTGTATGACTCCATTTCGTATGTATTGCCCTTTATTCATTCATAAATCCTGTGTGGCTAGATTTGCTACTTGGGTGTCTACCAAAAGACAAGTCACAAGTAATCTGTAAACTGATCTTTCAGCATAAGAGAATCACTAATAAGTAAAGTTCAAATGTTGAAATTAATTGAGCAGTATACAGTAGGGAAAGATTCACTAGTTATTTCTATTCAAAATGATACTACCAACTTTCTGCAGAAGCTTAAAAGATAAACCCAGGAAACTCTTAAATATGAAAGGTCTGAGCCAAGTAATCCATCCAGATTCTGCCAATTTTCCAGTAAAGCACATGCTACATTACAAGTAATTGGAATGTCTGACCCATGAATAGAGGACAAAATTAGCTCATGTGGGTCACTGGGCCAATTAAAATTGATGATTTGCTTGTCCATAGATCGCTTTTGAAACTTGAAAGTCAGAAGATTATATTCTGTTTTTAACATCCATGACTATCATCGCATTTAAGGAGACATGAGGAATTTCCAGGAAGAAGAGCCCCAATTTTCTTTCCAACCCCGGTTTTTTACATATTTGGAGATTACAAATGTTTAGAACACACATGAAGTGAATAAGCAGAAGACGCCGCTTATGAAATACGATGATGATTTAGTAGTTTCTGTCGTGCACGACAGAAAGTCAAAGCATGGTTTTCTATGGGGAAAGATTACGATAGCAGGCAAGTTCAATACAAGGTTGCGTGTTTTCTGTTTGCACCTGTTTGTTCATAAACCTTTCGAAACATTCTCAGTAGGTGGTTTACAACCGATTCAGTGAAATTTGAGGAAATTGTATCATAAAAAAATCTCTCTGTCACTTTAAGCTGTTCATTCATATTCTCATTATTTTGGCTATGTATCATTGTTTTATTACTCAATACATGTGAAGTATATTGTGATAAGGTTAGACAAAACAAGGGGAAAGAAGAGAAAAATTCTTGAAACCAAAATTATTCTTTTTTATTTACAATATTAGAAAAACAATGGTGGGTGGTCACATTAGATTTGGCATTTTGGGGCCTATATACGTGATGAGATTGAAAAAAAAAAGGAGTCTGGGTTGACCGAAATAAATGCTCTTCGGCTTGGGCTATGTCTTAACGATTATTTAAACTTTCATCTTGTAAAACTACAACATTAGGGAATGACAATTCTAGAAAATGGAAGCAAGAGAAACTAAAGTTTAACATTTTCATCGAAGTAATTAAGTCAATAAAAAGGTAGCGTTGAAAAAAATCATTTTGACCCCACTTATTACATTTGAACATTAAAAATAAAATTCGCCACCTCTTAATACATATGACATGCGCAAGGACGTTCCTATACTAAGGACTTCAAATAGTAAACTGTAATTCACGCAACGGAAAAAATCAGTAGTGCATACTCTTGTCCAAAACCTATTCTGAAATATTGCAATAATGTACTTGAAGTAGGACACTCAAAATGAAATCTAATTATTGCCAAATTGAGTAAGCCAATCCTTTGCATTGGAACATCTTCGCTTTATAACCAACTCATGGCTTTCCTTGCATATACCTTTAATTAACCAGTAGCTCAAAGAAGGAAAAATAACATTTTTAATTTTTTTATCATTTATTGCACAATTATCTGTGTTTGATTATTTTTATTGTATGTATTCTATTTTATATGCATTTGAATGTGTTGCTGAATACCAAATATATCAATCAAAACAACAAGAAGTAGCACCCCAAACATTATAGTTTAGCCACTCTGAAGGAGTTTTAGTTCACCAGAAATAAATCCAACCATGTTTAAGGCTGACCTCAGAGATTCAAAATATATTTTTTGTGTAATTATTAAAAATAGTCACCTAGAACTAGAGCTTACCCTCAATGCCCAATTCCCAAGTTCGAGATGAATTGGATATTTCGTTTTGATGAAGTAATCATATATTGTATAGTATTGCGTGCCATAGGATACTTGTGGGCTAACAATCAAAGGAAGGATATCTTTTTCGGGAATTTTATAACAAAGTTGTGATTTTCTATTATGAAGGACTTCAATTGAGCTTAGCTATTTCACACAGTGATTAATATATGGACAAGCATTGTGTACATGCAAAAAACATGATTTGTTTTAAAAATGAGGGGCGCCTCCTTCGGGAAACTCTGAGTTCAGACTTAAAAATCTCAAACATAGAAGAAAAAAAATTGAGGGCTCCGGTCGTATATTACAGCAAATGACAGAGACTTGTGCTTTGAGATCAAGATATGCATATCCTTTGCTATTTTTTAATTGAAAGTTTCCCTGAAAATTTGGTACAAAATGTCATTAGAATCCCATTTCTGAGACTATCCAGTGGACTTCACAGGGAACTAAAATCTCACCTACCAGGGCCTGTTCCCCAAACTCATGCATAACCCTATGTGTATACTAAGTCATGCATATGTCTTAACAGACCTTTTCACACCAGGACATGGCACAATATCAAGAATCTCCAAATTAACACTAAAACCTTCTAAAAGATGATTGCATGGTTATACTTGTTTTCTATGGCCCATTTTAACTTTCCAAAATAATCAGTCAATGTGTTTACTTCACCATTGGGTAGCGATAACCAGCGGGTAGTGAAATACACAGTATCGTGAACCGTGTTCTACATTTTACAAGACGTCACAACCGAATGAGTTGCTACATACAGCTGTTTTTCATCTGGACATGCTCGACATGCACGAAAGTACTCCCTGCAGCATCGCAGACCAAAGTACAGAAGTCGGATCAATCTAAAGGCAATTTCTGACCTATTTAGACCTGGGCTAATTTTTGTTGCATGTACGATAGCTATTTTACCTGTTATATTTTTGGTAGTAATTTGTCCAATTTGGAAAACTTTCTGGCAGGGTCCTGCTTAAGGATACATTTGAACTTTGAAAAAAAAGTCCCACAGCATCCTCAGGAAATGAGTCGCTATCAGTAAATTTTGTCGAAAGGACAATGCTACAGGATCCACAGAAATACAAGATCCGTGGTAGAAGCTGTGTCGATCTGCCAAAGGTGAATTACTACGTACAATTTTTTTTATGTCAAGGCTAATCTAGGCATTAACAGCAGTTATCTAATTAGTAACGCTGACAGATTGGTGCCAAGATAGCGATTAACCTCCCTTTTGAAACACTGCAAGTCCTGGTTTGATGCTACATGAGCAGGAAGGGCATTCCATAAGCCTACAGAGAATGGGAGAAATGATCTTCTGTGGGAGGCCAAGTGCTCTTTAAAAAGAAAATTCTCAAGTTTTCTTAAAATACAGTGATTTTCTGTAAACTAAGATTAATTTGTAAGAATTCATGAGGGAAGCCCAGAATTTGTAATTAAATGAGGGAATCCCAGAATTTGTAATTGGATTTTAAGTTGTCTGCTTGTTTTAAACCAACAAGGGTGTGTAATTTCCACACAAACCCTGTAAGAGAGCCAAAATAATGCATGTTATGCATCACACCAATCCTATCCATTTCCAAGGCTATCTAATTCTTGCCCAAAAGTAATGATATGCTGATTTGACAGTGTGTAATTCTTTTGTAGTGATTCACTGGGAATATCATGAAACTTTCATGAAGGGAACAATAATTAGGAAATTGGGTAGCGTGTGGGGAGTTGGTTATGTTAGGAAATGCATATCAAAGAACAGTCACCAATTCTTCAGATAGAATGATCGTCAGTTGGGAGAGTTGTCTCAAAGTGAAAGCACAGGAATTTTGGGGCCAAATTTTCTCAAGAAAAGGACAAGTGAGGAAAAGAACAAGTTTGTCTCCCATATTTATGGCCAAAATTCTATGTGCTATTTTTTTTTTAATTTAGAAAATGACCAAAGCATTATACATGGATTATGTTTTGGCCCTAAGGTGACGAGAAAAAAACCTTGTTATGGGGCGAGCGGACCTTCAAGTAGGGTCGGTCTGACAATTTTTTTTCTGGAGGTCAAAATTGGCCAAAAATAGCCCCCCAAAAAATGATTTTTTTTTACAAATTTTCTTTTAAAAAAACAGGCTAATTTTACATGATTTTTTGGAAAAGTAAAAAAAAATCTGCAAAATTGAAAAATCAGGGTCGGCCGGGCCCGTAAAACAGGGTTTTTTAGTCGCCTAAGCTCCTTTTTCAAACTACGACAATTTCTGCTCCACATAGAGTATGTTAAAACAAGTATTATCAGCGTTTAATGGCTGTGAGTTAATGCATCAATGCATCTTCCATGTGAACTTCCTATGACCAATATTGCAGCCCTAAGCTAACAATCTGGAAAGTGGTCAACAGGTGAAGTTATGCATGCTCTACTTAATCCTTTTATAAACCTAGAAAATTCCACCTTAAAAATTGATGGAGTTGAACATGATGGGTTGAACAATAATTCTCTTTCACTGTGTGTTACTTGATTGAGTTATGCTGGAATGCATTGGCCGTATGCAGGTGCACTGACTGTTGAAAGTGGCTTCATCGGGCCAATACATCGGGAAGTGGGAAAAAGTGTATCATGCATCTTACAACATTCAAACAGTTCTTGGCACATTACACTTGTCCATTACAGTGGTCTATACATGGAGGATAAAGTAGGTCCAAGACTGACATAAATAATAAAAATTTATCCAAGCCAATTCAGATCAAAGTTGTTGTAAATTCCAAGGTTTTATAGATCACACCCCATGGAATCCATTTTATCCTCCGGCCAAAAAGGGGATGTTTTCATAGTGAAATGTGTTGTCTGTCAGTCAGTCTATCTGTCTTAAGGGTTGGTAACCGTCAGACCCCTGACCCGATTTAGATTGATACTTGCCACACAGGCCGAGAACAGACCGTAGATCAGCGCAGCTGTAGGCCAAAGGGGTCAGAGTCATAATTTGAATTATTTCCAGGCTTTTTTCCGCCTTATTCCCCAGAAAAGTGTGAAAACTCTCTATTGCAAGTTTTAAATTGTGTATTTTGTCTGTTGTAATATGGCTTTGGTGGCAATTTGATAACTGGTCAAAGAAAAGTAGCATGATTCAGTCAGCCTGCTAATAACAGCTGGATTTGATGTAACGCTTTACCCATTGAACTAATACACAGATGAGTCTGACAAAACAAAACACAAACACACATGCACACACGTGCGCACACACCCACTATCACAATACACACACACACTTAGTATGCATATGTGTCCAACCAAAATCGTTTATCACGTTTGAAAAAAACACCCACACACGCACAACATGCTTTGAATCAGTAAACTGGGTCTAGAACTTAATATTCCCAAACTTTGGTAAAAGTTTCATTTGAAACTGAAAAGCTAGGTTTTCAAATTAATTCATGTTTCTGATACCAAAATCTCCAATTAGAGGGGTTGGCAGATATGCAGTGGGTCACCCCTATACTTGAAGCTTGACTAGCATTCCTTCTAAAATTTTGCGTCAGTCTGACCCAGTATAGTCCCATGCTCGATTTAATCCCACCCCCATTTTGAAAGAAATCTGAAGATTAATAGAAAATCCAATTGTATGACCCACCATAAGTGTTTTGTTGGAAATCAATGATTCAATGCATTTTATTACAATCATTACGGTTTTGGTAGTTTTCTTGTTGTTGATTTCTCTACAAAACTTAATTAGGTCGATGATCAGTTCATTTACAGGTTCTTTGTTGATCACACAACCTCATTGGATACTTGAAACTATCTGGAAAGAAAAAACGTTTTTAGCCCTGAAAAGGTGACATTGTTTTGATGCTTTGTGTTTATGTTAGGAGGAAATCAATTATAATCCCACCCCTACATTCAAGCTATTTTCAGGTTAAAAACAGGTGGAGTATACTACCGTCAGTTAGATGGTAATATCTGCATCAAAATTTTGTGCTTGAAGATCAACACAAAGGCAGCGGTGAGCACGGGTGTGAGAAACACAAGCTTATTGCGTGACTGGAAAAGTGTGAACATACTATTGTCAGGTTAAAAACAGGGGGGGATTGATACTAGGTCGGTTAGAGTGAGTAATTATATGACATCAAAATTGGGTTTGCTTGAGATCCACACAATGAGCTTGGACAACGGGTGAGAAACACAAGCTAATTGCGTGACGGAAAAAAGTGTGACATACTATAAAAAACCTATAGGTAGCTTATCAGTTGCTTAAATATTCATATAAACATAGTAAATAAATAATGTGCAAGTGAATGAAGATGTTGCAAAAGTCACACAGGTTGACCAAATTAGCAGATCCCATATGCATAAAGTACAAGACCAAACATGCAATCCATTTTATACTTCATGAGACTTATACACAATAAGTAAGTTATATATATTAACAACCTGGTTTTGTTAAAAGAAAGTTTGCAGTTGTCTCAGGACTGTTTAGACAAACGCTCATGTATGATAGAACATTTGACCAACACCCCCCCCCCCCCTGACAGACTTCAACCAGTGGCAATGGTCTCTTACGCCAGATAGCTACTCTGGGAGGAGGGGCAATTGCCTAAAATGGTGGGTACGGGTATGTGCAGCAGTCTACGACCAGTTCTGCTCTTCTGCAGTTCTTTCCACGCCTGTCAAGTAAGATTCAGCTATTAGACCCCAATTCTGCACAAAACTCACAAATGTTGGCTCCATGCATAAATTTTTTTCAGTTCTCAGCTTCCACAACTATAATTAGCCCAAAAATGCAAGTTCCCATCTATATGACCATTGGTAAAAAAATCCGTTTAAAGACCGTACTTTGCCCAAAAATTCAGTTCTCAAAACCACCAAGTTCTGGTGCTTTCACTGCCACACCCTACACAAATCAAATAGTTTGAGTGCCTTAGTTCTTCATTGTCTAAGATTTCTCATCTTGTTTTCTCTTACTTTTTATTCATGATCATCATGCGTCATGATATCCAACGTACGATGTCATCATCATCATGATTCATCCTTGTCACTTCTATATCATCATCACTATTACGAAGACAATTGGAAAAACCATTACTTGAGTAATGCCAACGTTGTCCAAACACTGAGCAAAAATCACAAAACAGGGAGATTTTTTGAAAAGTTTACATTTCCAAGAAAAGGGAAAAAGCAAATATGAATCAATTGGGGCTAAGGCCCATGTCTCTCCTGATTATGTACATATGAACGGGCTTTCCAAGGTGCTTTTTCTAGTGTAGTATTGACTTTGTGTAAATTTTCTAGACTATATGACATGTGTTTACAGTGCAGCTTCTCTTAACACCTGGGGTTTGTTTGAGATCCAACTCATGCATATAGCCTACGTGAGAGTATCGTACTATGTCTATTCATTGGCAAAGAGCTGGGGCGACAAGTATGTTGTGGCCCTTGCTTGCTACCCACTTGGAAAATTACACCGGTGTGCCTTTCCTAAAGGTAGAGTAAGAAACAGAGTGTATAATACAGCCAGAACATCAACTGATACGGGTAATTTGAAAGCCAGTTCTGCGGATGTACCTATTAATGCTTACCACATGCTTTAGTGAAAATACCTGTGAATGTGAATGCATGTTGATATTGAGGGTTAGAGAGAACCTTCATGTGACCGTATACAGTTGAGTTATGACACAATGTTTGCTGACAAGATAGATTAGGTGTGTTAAGAAATAAAGAAATCTGCCGGGTCCACCTGGTGAAATTGGGCAGCCTTGGGCATTTTGAGAAATCAAAGATGGCGTCGCCATAATAATAATTAGCTAGTGTCAACCCATATATCAACATATGGAGGTTACTGATATATACTACAGCCGGTCGCAAAAAAAATGGTACAATCCAAACCAAACCGATTTTTTTTCAATATTATAGCTCAACTAAGTTGTTTTGTATATCACATGTCAAAGGAAAAGACCAGGCTTTCAGGTTTTTTTTCATCTCAATTGCTTATTTCATTCGAGAGGATAAACGTTCCAGTTACTGCGGAACACAAAAATCAGTGGTGCCACTTTATGGTGAGTGTGAAAACGGTGAACGAATTTGAAATTCTTAAAAACGGGATTAACGTCATTAAGAAACTCTAAAAGCACGAACACAGGTACATAATGTGAGAAGTATGATCAGTAAGTTCTGGCTTAGAGTTAAAGTGGAATAACATTCCACAAACTGTGTTTGTCAGATGAGAACATGAGGTTACAAACCGGAGGACAGGCAATCTGGAGGAGAGGGTTTCAGGTATGTGAATATCATGAAACGCAAATTCCTACCACCAATTTGATGAACTTTGCTTTCACAATTCAAAGTTTTATTGACTTCAACAATTAGTAATGCACAAAGATAGTGCAATATTTTTAAACCATTTCTTTGGATTAGGAGGTTTATTTTGGTTGCAATTACATTCCTTATGGCATGATTTTTAAACAAGATTAACCAATCTGTAATAAATTCAAAAGCTCCATTTTCATTGACGTGCAATAAATATTGTATTGTTGGTTATTATGAAAAGACGATTTTTATAATGTGAACTGATTATGTTGACTTATTAAAACTGGTGCGATTAAAGAAGCCTTCCTTGTTTACTAAAATTTATCGTGTTTTGTTTCTTTTTGTCACGTTGACGATCTTGTGTGGCTTTTAAGACAGCATGGCATGAGATGGGCGAAACAACCGTGCCCAGGCAGAAAGTGGCCAAAATCGATTTTGTATATCGCACTAAATTGATTATATGTCTGGATGACAAAAGCAAATGAGAGTTGAAACAAACATTCAATTGGAAAGCCTGGTCTTGTTTCTTTAACTTGTGTCAAGTAAGAATGACTTATTTTGAAATTCATATTTAAAACCAATTTTTTTCTGAGTGTACCATCATTTTTTTTTTGAGGACAGACTGATAGGATCATGAATTTAGAATTTCCCAAATATTTGGAAAGGAAGCACCACACGTTATGTGATCAAATTGATTTTTTACTCCTGGTTACCCAAGGAATTAGTTGAGCTATATTACATTACATTTGGAGCAGTTTAAACATTGACCCCCATAGTGGTAACTTGACCCCCGTAACTACCCCCCTGTGCAGTTGCAGCTGATTGAAAACGTGGTCCACCCTAGGAATGTTACTTATGGTCCATGAAGCCACCCAAGATAGGGCACGTTTTTGCTGAGGATGTCAGTTGACAATGGAATATTAGGTTTTTCCCCCATCCTACATCATAGGTTGCAACCATAGAGGACTGCATGTCATCGTAGCATTTAAATGTAACCCAAATTTACCAAAGGTCAAAAGTCATAAAGATCAATTGTTTCAGAGAATGAAGGAAAAGGTGGATCGCGAAAGAAGGCGACACTAGTGTTTCAAGAACCACTGATAAGAGTTACATTGTGCTTGACCGAGAGGTATAGTTAGTCGCAGCCTTTTAAATGGGCCAAAAACTATTTAAGCTGATGTCGGATATAACTTGATGAACCATCATCAAGAGAGTTATATCATCTAGCACTACACGACAGTCATTTATGCGCCAGGACTCAATCTGATTGGCTGATGAAACGGTGTTTGTTCAGGTTTTAAGTCCTTGATGGGCCCGCGGGTTATGATGAAGGAAGCCCCTAGGCACTAATGAAGAGTCCCATCATTTCTTGGGAGTGCTATTATTGTCCTGCCGAACGGGTTTCGGAACGGGGACTATGGAACTATGAAATGAGCAGCGTCCATCCGTCTGTCCGTTCGTCAGTTCGTCCGTTCGTTCGTCTATGATAAAATGGAACCTGTTGTACACGATTGTATCTGGAGAGTTCGTTGATAGTTATAGACTGATTAGATTTTGGGCGTTAAATATTGCTAATTAAGTATCTAATTTGCATTTTAATTTATGAAAAATTTCCTGCAAGGCTTTTGTACAGTTTTCTGGAGTCGTAAGGTTGTAAAATTGTAATTGTGGAGGAAGGAAGCGGGCTGAGAGTTCTAAGCTCGATTAGATTTTCGGCATATTTCGGGCAAATGAGTATAACAAAGAGCGAATAATAGGGCAAAATCAGCGAATGCTATATTTTTCAAAACGGTACATCGGATACCAAAATTCCTTCTCTGCATGAAAGAATTTCATGGGGCACATCTTTGTTGCAATAGAAAAGGATGTGATATATGCAGCGTAGGTAGGCAAATGAGCTAATTAAATATGCATAATTGCGTGTATCTCTGAAACGGTAGATCAGAAGGCAAAATTCCTTAGCTACATGGGACTAATATGCATAGGGGATTTGCAATATAAAAGTATGTGATACATGGTGGCGTGGTATCTATGCAAATGAGCTAATTAAAATATGCATAATTGCTTGTTGTAGCTCTGAAACGGTATATATGCAGATGATGCAAAACTTCCGTCGCTACAGGAGACTACTATGCCAGGGGAAGGGGTGGGGGGTGTTGCGGGGTCGGGGGGGAGGGTTTTGGGGGGGAGGTGTTGCGCGAGTGTGGGAATGGGGTGAGGGTTGGTGTTGCGGAGTGTTGGGGGAAGGGATGGGTGATGCGGATTAGTGTGGGAAGGGGTGGGGTTGAGGGATGTTGGGAGGGGTGGGGTGTTGAGGGAGTTGGCGGGAGGGTGGGGTGTGGCAGGGTTGTTGGGGATGTGTGTTGCAGGTGTGAGCGTGGGATGTTGTTGTTGCAGGGTGTTGGGGGATGGGAGATGTTGTGTTGCAGGGTGTTGGGGAGGAGGGTGGGGGGTTGTTTTGCATGTTTGGGGAGGGGCATTGCATTCTGTTGGGAGGGGGATGGTTGTTGTTCAGGGTGTTGGGGAGGGGGGTAGTAGAGTGTTGTTGTAGAGTGTTCGGGGTGTTGCGGGGGTGTGGGGGGGGGGGTAGGGGTGGTTCCGGGGGGTATGGGGAAGGGAGGAGTTGTTACGGGGGGTATTGGGGTGGGGGTGGGGGTGGGGTTGTTGCGGGTTAGGTTAGGGTTTGCAAAGGGGTTGGAAAGTTTCCGGGGAATTTTTGAAACTTTCCAGGAAACTTCGGGAATTTTGAAGGGCCGAGGAATATTGGGAATTTTCGGGCATTTTCAATTTTGGCATCTTTTAGTTTATACAATAAGCGTTCATCCCCAGGATAAAAGCTTAAAAAACCATGTAGCTAGGCTTTTCTTGCAAGTAGTAGTTTGTTGCATGAATATGACATACTATATTGCTACAGGCCAATTAATAACAGGCTTTTCGTTTTACAAGTGTATTTTAGCTTTCAGATTTTATCACAATCAAAGTTATTGAGGGGCATGGCATTCAACAGAAATCTCGCCAAAATCGTTTTGTGGAAGGTTCAGTGTGTATTCCCAAGTTCACTACCACAAAAGTATTTGTAACGGTCGTCTTTTTGTTGGACTATACTTAACATCTTTAAATACATTTTTGTGTTAGGGTCCTTTGAATTTGCATTTCAATTTTGAAGTTTTCTGTAGGCCATTTTCTCAGGCAAGATGTCTAGTCATTTTTACCTTAACTAAGTGTAAGCGCCGATCGTGCCTTTTTTGCTCTTAGACAGTGGACCTGCCCTACACTGTTATTTCATAAGATGCATTCAAGGGGCAAAGGACAAAACCCAGTTAAAACTGGACTAGAAAAATATTATTATACCATAACTGTCTTGTTCTCCTCGATAAAGTTATGCATTTTCGTGAAAATTATTAAAATGTGCATCTCGTTGCTTTTACCCAAACATCAATATCCGTAACTCCAGCAAAAACAGTGGGTGGCCATGGGTTATCAATGGTTTCCAAGTCATGGATGTGGGAGGAAGCCAGGTGTCGGGTGGGCCGTGACTGCCAGCCATGATGGCCATCATTGAGTGTTGCTATAGGCATGTATTATACTGTGTATTTTTCTCTACGTACACAGGTCATTAGCACGAAAGTGTACGTTGCTACCATAGGCCGTTCGAAACTGAAGACCCCGACTCGGAACCTGGGTCTAGCCTGAAAAGGCAAATCCGAAAGGGAAGCAGTCAAACCCACATCTGCATTTTTCCATTGGACCGGTGCTTCTCACCGAAAAGGAAACGCTATTGTATGATATGTTAATAACAGTGGTAGCTTCAGAGGAAAATTTCCATGTGTGTGCTTAGAAAGTTTGGAAGGTATTATGAGCCCATGTGGGTCAGTATACAACATATACATGCAATTATGGACACGCAAAACTCTTCTGGGGAGTCTAAATGTAGTTAATTTTGCAGTGAATTTTCCTTGTTCAATAATCAACTATTTAAGTTTTCTGTTTTGGTTTGTACCCTTACGTATACCACGTTTACCCCATTTTCCTTACGTTACACGGGGCTAGCGGTCGTGTGTAACGGTATACACAGTTGTTACGCTTAGCCACCCTATTGTTGCTAATTATTCAACAATTGACCCAGCATTTACAGGAGAAGACATGTCAGATTCCTTTTCATCTGAGAGTATAGACCATTCTTACTGCCCACACAGTTGAAATGATTCCAGGTGTCATCACTTCCCTGAGTTAGCTTAAGCATTTTTTTTATTTCATGATGTGAAGAACAAAATACCTTTTTCTTTCATGTATTTAATTAATTCTTACCTTATACTTAATCATGTATTCAAAAAGAAGATAGAGATGGGCACGGAAGACTGAGGCTATAACCTTGCTCTGTGATAACCCAGATGAGATGGATAGACTGCTAACTCACTGGGCATATGTTTAAATATCTGTGATCACTGTATGTAATTTTTTCCCATTTTGTTTAGGTCCAATCACAAGTGCGTGCCACCAAAGCAAGATTTGACAAACTCAAAAATGATGTGTGCCAGAAAATTGACCTGCTGGGTGCCAGTCGGTGTAACCTGTTCTCACACACGCTGGCTACCTACCAGAACACACTACTACACTACTGGGAGAAAACGTCGAGGACTATGTCGGCAGTACAGGAGGGCTTCCGGGGATATCAGCATTATGAATTCAACATGCTTAAGGTGAGACTCCACAGTTTTTTTCTCAAGAAACTTGATGTTTATAATATGCATCAGGCAAATTGTAAAATGTTGTTGCATGTAGATGACACATTATTGTTTGTGTAAGTGTATTTAGAATATTGATAGACACAATATTGATATATTTTAGGCAAATCATGTTTCATATTTTTGCACGAAACATTTTCAAAATAGTCAAGTGGTAGGATAGGATTTATTAGTTGCAGTTTATATTTGCTTATCATTTGTTCATGAAATTGGAATGGTTGATAAGGTAACTTGGTATGATCCTGTACACAGTGTAGGTAAAATTATGCATTTTCGTTAAGGTTTTTTTTGAGTATCTTGTCGTAGTTTTGCTGTCTGTTGTCGAAAACGATCCCCTTTTTTTTCCAGAAAGTAGAAAACTGATTAAAATGTTTTTATAGGAAACAGTGAAACTTTAAAGGTGCAATTTGTGATCCTAACTACATTCTTTGTGACTTAACCACCCCTTCATGACTTCAGATTTACATGCCTTCAGAAACCTTGGCATTAAAGCCATGCACAAGTGTGTAACCTTCTTTGCAGATTGAGTCATCTGAAGGAGAAATTTGAAATTTCTTTTATTTCTAACCTTTCGTCCCCTGGCAATTTTAACCAGAAAGGGGTTTACTGTAGCAGATTTTGTTTGATTTCTATGTAAACTCTCTTAGCCTCACCAGGCTTTTCAAACAGGTTCATATCCAACTTGTTTTTGTGCATATTGACCATAACTTCATTCTTGGTCAAAAGAATTACTGACCCGAGGCTCATCTGGGTATGTGTGACCTCTAATGAGCCATATTTGACCTTTGACCCTGTTAGGCACTATGTTCCTGCCAGGGGGATTTTTCAAGTTTAACTAGAAGTATTTATATCTTTATATGCTGGGGCAGAATTAGAATTGAAAGCAGTTTCTTATTTCTTCTTAACCCTTTACCGAGACCTGTGCTAGGCAATTTTCTGGGCCTCGCACACCAAGGACTTTAGCGATAAAGATTGGCAATTACTGACCTCCCATCGGTAAACTTGTGTGGGCAGACCAGCTGATATCGGGTTGCAGTTTCATTGAAAACAGCCTAGAGGTGAGGCATTAGGTGTGGAAATCAAGGGCAGGTCACTGCCAGAATTAGCTATATCTCACTTGCTTCAGCAATGGTTCAGCATCACTGCACTAAAACAATGAAATTGCTGAAGCGAATCTGGGCTAGAAGTAGCCCAAAGTCCCGGCAAAGGGAAGGTTTATGAAGGCAAAAAATTTCTGATGTCATGCTTACACAGACGGAATATATTCAGAATTTTGGAGCAGATTATTTTCTTAAGCTTAAAGGGGCATTTCGTGATCCACAGCCTCGTCCCCCCCGACTTACCTAAATAATGTTGAGATTTTTATATCATCTGAACCGTTAGCTTTAGTAATCCATATGTGCCCAATCTTACGTGCGAATTCGGTCGCATATGAAAGAAATTCGCAATTTTGTATTTTCTGTCCGTAAACGGACAGAAATTACAGCACAGTAGCCTATGGGACCGTGGGAAACGAGCGATTGCTCATAACACAAAACTGCAAGATCGGGATCAGCTCAGATTTTGAGGATAAGCTTTTCTCAAGGATATCTAGAGATCAATGAATAAAACAGAAAGTGCTGAAATCACGAAATGCACCTTTAATGACCATACCAACCTGTACTGGATTCAACAGTTTGTTCGTTCATTTGTATAATGATCCATCCCAAATTTTCCCCTTAGTCACCCTACTACAAATATCATTTTTCTGGTTTAGAACATATAGCAAAACTAAGATAAGAATCTCTGATATGTTGTGAAGACTTTAGTTTATGACACATTATTAATCAGAGATATATTGTGTCGGTTGAATTGTGTAGTTGTAAGGAATATGTTGGCTACACCATAAATTGTTACATTTTCATGGTAGAAACAGTTGCATGTTGACGCATTATGAATTTCCATGATTGTTAAAGAAATGTTGGAAACGGTTCAGAGATTGCTCAATCATTAATTGGTGTTGTATTTGGTTAAATTGTGGAGTGTTAATTTCTTTTCATGACTTACAAGACAATTTTAAGGGGGAGTGGTATGGTTGAAATGTTTGTAGTTATCACATGGTCAATATTGGTCATGCAAAAAATACATATTTAAGAAAGGAAATAATGTGAGGACTCCCAAAACAATAGTAAAAAAAAAAATCTCCATTTTAATTTAATCTTTAGGAGACCCTTATTAACCCTAAATTCTCTGTGTCAAGGTTTCATTTTCCCAAGTGTCACCTGATTGGGAAGTTCAATTGCCACCAAACTTGGGTCATAACAACAACAACATGCTGAAGTACAATTCATAGAATTTGGTCGCTGCCACTTGAGTTCCTTGGTTTTGAAGGTCATTGCACTGTTAACATTTGAAAATATGACAAGGTGTAGCAAAACATATTATGTTTTACCAAATGTTTTTAATGTGAATTTCTGTTGTATTTTCCTCGCATGTACTGCGTGTATGTGTACATATACACCCTTATGTCTCTTCCACCTTTGTTGTTTCCTTATTGTTGCACCGGCGCCCCCTCTTGGCTCGCGATTCAGGAATTATCAGAGACAAGTAAACAGCTTGCCGAACTGACTGGTGCTAAGGATGTTATTCCAAATTGGGACGAAGAGGAAGATGAGCAGGAGGAAAGAAAGGAGAGAAGATCAAATCATGTAAATTTTGACCAAATTTCATCAATTTTTTCTCATTTTCTCACCTTTTCTGTTGATAACAGCCATTTCATGCTGAAAATTTGCCACTGCCATTATTGCATATTTGACAGCTCACTCCTATTTCATTGCATGTTGGTGAAAAAGGTCAAAGGGCATCCTACTGTACAAACCTTTTTTTTTAAACAGATACAACACTTTCTTGCATGGAATCAACTAAAAAAAATGCTTTTAAAACAATGTGGCATTTGGGGTGTGGGTTTGTGTGGTTTGTACATACGTTCCCAAGAAAAATAACAATGAACAAAGATAACAAAGATATAGCCTATGTTTTTTTTCCATCAAAATATTTTAGTTTATTTTGAAGTATTGTCTCACTTGTTCAGCTCTCTTGAGCTAAATCATGTCCATTTTATTCCATCCAATGGGTGAACGCCTAACTTGGAGATGTTCTCACTGAACACAAATGATGAGTATTCACTTGGGCAGTTTCCCAAGTTTTTGAGATTGTAAGGTTTAACCTTAAATGTGTGGCATCTTTTAGATTAAAATTTGCAAACCAAAGATTTTATAGAGAGTAAACATATTACCGCACATGAAACAGCGAACCCACATCAATGTAATATATCCTTCAAGATGGATGCCAAAAGAGAAAAACAGTGAAGAAACCATGAGTATAAAATAATATTTCCCTAGAGGCATCCACAGTGGAGGCCTGAGCCTTTCGACACTGCTAGCGAATGCCATCAACGCTCTGATGATGACATTGTTTGAGTGTCCAAAAGCTCAGCCTTTCGCAATTTAGATGTCCTCTAGTGAAAGATTATTCTCTCTAGTTTACTAACCTAGGTAACCAAGTAGTTTTTAAATAGTCCTAACGTTTTTTTGAGAAATACACAAAAATAATCGGGGGGGGGGGCTGGTGTTCAAAGGCCTCGTTTATCTCAGATCAGAATGTTTTTATTTTTTATTTAACTTATACGCTGAAACCTGAGTCAGACTGGGGACAATAAAGATGTTAGGTATTTAATTGTCCAGTGGTAGAAGATCATCGAGACATACCTTTAAGTCAAATTATGACACGTATGGAGTACTGATGTAAGCACCCAGCATATAATCAAAGCCACAGCTCAGAGGACTCAACAGATTGCAAAAACCAATCTGATTTTGCTAGAGTCAGAAGAGCACTCTCCAGAACATCCTACTATGAGCACTCAAAAAACATTCCCCCATATTTAAAAGAAACTTCTTTCAACTGATCAGAATGGATTTCACATTTCTCTTATTACAGGTGTTGGGAGACAATCAACAGCAGACTCTCGGAGGAGAGGGCATATTTCTTGAATTTCATAAGATGTCTTGAGATGTTTTTCATTGGAGATGGTACGGCTGTTACATGATAACCCCAACTGGTCCACAGGGTGTTTCCAAGTGTCTCATAATAATAATTACTTTTTTTAAAACTTTTAATTACATATGGCCTTTAGTTTCTTCCATAAAAAATCCATATATGATTGTATATTTTGGGGAGGACATCTGTATAAGGTAATAAATGAAATTAATTCTTCAGATGTGTGGGTTTGCTGTGTTGTATCTACTTTTATCTACTTATCCCTCTGGTGTATGTTGCATGAATGGACTTTCCCTTCCCAGTGGTCCAGGTATAAAACTACATCTACAGTCTATTAGCTTTCATCCAGTCAGTGGAGAACCGTGCTTCCCTTCGCACACGCTACTTTAGCTCACAGGTGTATTGTAACACCCTCTTTGACAGCCAGTGAAAAAAATGCCAGCGGGCTGCAGCTGTCTGAGGCCCATGCACTGACGGGCGTGTATTTGGGCTTTGACCACTGGAAGACATGTCAACACATTGACTGGACGAAAACCAAAGTGGACTATATTGTTGAACATTGCTAGTTAATAATTCGGCTTCATAAATTAAAATACATCTTCCATGTAGGATTTTGAAATGAATTTGAGGGTAAAACTCCTTGACGGCTGTATGAAGCTCCTTGCAAATTCATGTTAAAATGGATAATATTCAGTTTAAAATAATTCCATTTTTGTAGGAGTCGTAATGTGCTTACAGTTGCATTTTTGAAAATCCTGTGTTGTGCATATCCATAATTGCTGATGAAGGTTGTCCCGAAATAGAGAGTAACCTTTCATATGCTGCGGTTACGGGACTTGTGAAAGTCAGTTTTAGGCACCCTCTGTTGTTGCAATTGGGATATTTTGTGATATATTGGGCGTACTCACATGCAGCACTTCATATACTCATTTACCTACGATCATGCACATTCACTCATCCGTGTGTGCTGGCATACTCATGTGCACGGTGCATACTCATGTGCCTACTCATTCTCAGGGCTTAGTACAGTGATCAAGCTTACACATCCATACACACGTTCAATATATTTCACTTCATTTCATTCTTATAGACAATTCAAGCACAGCCATATATTTTTTTTGCACTTACCACTCAGTATTGTACGAGAATGTCCACAAAGCTGTGGCGTTTTAACAATCATTGAAGGGATAAAATCAGAAATCCCTACTTGACCCTTTTTCCTCTTTTCCCGATTCCTAAAAAGTGGTACTCATTTTTTGGAGTAGAAAACCTATAGCAAGTTACAAGGTTTGTGATTCTTTACTGGAACGTAATTCATAGTATTTACTTGTCAGGGATGTACCGATAAGTGGAGACCAATTTTGTTGAATTTGCCAAAACTTTAGGTATTGTCAGTGTATTGTGCTGCTATATAAATACAGTTATATACACTGATATAACGACTTCAGTACCATTTGGTTAGAATCGCTTGGCAGTTTCAACTGGATACTAATTTATTACCTTCGTATTTTAGCTTAAGATGACAGAAATTGGCATTTCCAGTATGGCCTTATGAGGTTAGATTCTTAACTTTCGGTTGTAAACTGCCCTCAAAAGTATTGCGAAAAGGTGGCCTTCACTCAAAATATTCCGTAGGGAAAGAGTTCCATATCTACCCTTGACACTTCTACGGAACAAATTCGTTTTTCATTTATGGCCCAATTTTGGAGGGGTTATATATCAGATTGGACTAATTGTAGAAATAGGAATGGTACCATTCTGTCTTTGTTTCCCTTTTAGTTTTTTGTTCCAAAAACTGTAGTGACAAATGTCTATAAATCAACAGTTGAAAATGTTTATTATGTTGAAATTCCAGTCATGATACTTACCCCATTGTTCTTTTTATTTTATTCCTCTTTTGTATTGCCTTGTTTGTATGTCTGTGCTCTATGTTTTATCTAATGAATGATTAACATATTATCAGCTAATTCTATGACATTTCCATTTGGGATGCATGGTTTGTAAGGTGGATTCTTGTCTGATTGTGTTTATTCAGGAATGTGTATCGGTGAATGGGTGTTATTGTTGTGAAGGGAAAACGGTCATAAAGCCTTGCAATATTCTGTGGGTCAATGACCTTCAAAACACTTTTTAAAAAAGTAACGTCTCAAGCAAAAGAAGTCTGTCTCGGAAACCAGTATATCTCTTGCCTTTATAAATTTCAAGTTTAAAGGGCATTTCGTGATCCACAGCCTCATTCTCCAATTTACCTAAAAAAAAGGGCCAGTGATATTCTTGGCCAGCTATTTATTATGTGCTTTCCTAATCTTAATGTGCAAATTAGACTACTCTAGAAGAAATTAGTTGTTATTTTGTATTTCTGTCTGTCTGGACCGAATTGCAACACAAGTGGCCTAGGGGCCACAATGGTGCAACATCACAAGGCACCATCACAATTAAGTGAATTTTGGAAATACCTTTTCTTTTCTTGATGACATCTTGTGAATTATAACAAAAGTGAATGTGCTTGATCACGAAATGCATCTTAAAGCCCTTTGAAAAATACTAAATCACACTTTTCTTTTTCTTTTTTTTGAAATAGCCAGTTTAGCATTGGAAAAGAGGCACATTGTTCCGATTTGAATAACTGAAATTCAGATAAAGCAAATCCATATCACTTTAAGGGTTCTAAGACACCTTTCTCTTTGCTTACTGTAAATATTTTGTCTCATTATCTCAATTTTAGCCCTGCATTTTAAGACTTCAACATGCAGTGTGTAACTCAACAATTTGGCAAGGTTCTAACCGTCACTCAACAGAGATTTCAATATAGGGCTAATGCAACACTGATATTAACATTTGCAGTACAAAATAAAGAAGTCTAATTTCACCACCTGTAGGGTTTGCTAATAAAACATGTATAATTTTGCACAAAAAGTTTCACCAGTGACAAACAAATATTTGTTTGTTTTGTTATAATGTGTTGTAATTGTAATCAGTCATCCATGTAAGGAAGGTCCCTGTATTATGATTTGTGGGTACTTTTTGATGCCTACCCCCAATTACCTCAAAGATGCTCCTAAAAAAGTGGCTATGACAATTCAGGTGAAAATGAACAGCTTTATATTGGAATTAGGTGAGTCCACACAATGGGTCCCGTTTTCCTTCCACCAGGATTGCCCCTGCCGAACGAGTTCGGAACAGGGACTATGAAATGAGTCACGTCTTCGTAACGTCTCGTCCGTTCGTCTTTCCGTCCGTAACCGTTCGTCCCGTCCGTCTTGTGCCAAATTTAAACCATGTTGTAGATGATTTATCTGGAGTTTTGTAAGGGCGACAATGATTTAACTTAGTGGAAAGAAGCGGGCTGATTGAGTTCTCGACTGATTAGATTGTGGCTGTAAATATGCGAATTAAGATCTAAATGCATAATTTTGATAGATGTTCCTGCAAGGCCTGTGTACAAGCTTTCTGGTAGTTTCGTAAGCGTATAATGATGTACTTGGGTGGAAGGAAGCGGGCTGAAGAGTTTTCTTGATTCTTGTTTCTGACCCATAGATTTTTGGGCGTATTCGGGCAAATTGAGTATGCATGAGCTAATTACATATTTCCAAATCAGCGGAATTGCTATATTTGTTGAAACGGTAACAACTCGGATACTTAAATTCCTGCGCTACATGAAAGCCTATCATGAGCACTCTTTTTTGCATTTTGAAAGTATGTGATAAATGCGGCTTAGGTTGCAAATGAGCTAATTTAAATTATGGCCGTAATTGCTGTATCTCTGAAAACGTACATCGGTTATAGGCAAAATTTCTTTTCGCTACAGCATGAGACTAACTATTCAAAAAAATATAGAGAGGGTGTGAGGGTTTTGGGGGAAAGGGGGTGGGGGGTGGGTATTGCCGGAGTGTGGGGAGGGGGTTGGGTATTTGCCTGGTTGTGGGGATGGGGTGGGGGTGTTGCGGGGTTGGGGGTTGGTTATTGCGGAGTGTTGGGGAGGGGGTTGGGTATTGCGGGTTGTTGGGGAGGGTGGGTTGTTGCGGGGTGGTTGTGGGGTGTGTTGGGGCGGGAGTGTTTTTTGCGGGGTGTTGGGGGAGGGTGAGTGTTGCATGGTGTTTGGGAGGGGGGTGGAGTGTTGGCATGTTTTTGGGGAGGGGGTGGGGTGGGGGCTTTTTTTTGGGGGTGTTGGTTGTATGCGGGTGTTGGGGAATTTATGATGTGGGTTCGGGTGTTGGGGAGGGGGAAGTCAGGTTGCGGGGTGTTCTGGGGAAAGGGGGGTGTGTTACAGGGTATTGTGGTTGGGGTGTTGAGGGGTATTGTGGGGGGTGTTTGGTTGTTTGATGGTGAGTTGTGGGGTTTTTGGAGAGGGCGGGGTGTTGGGGAGGGGTAGTTTTGGGCGGGGTGTTGGGGGAAGGGTGGAAGTGTTTTGCGGTAATTGGGGAGGGGGTGGGGTGTTGGGAAGTTGCATTTATTGCATGTTAGTGACGTAAAAAAAACAACAATTCGGCGGGGACATATTTTTCGCATCGCGTAATACAAGTTCTCCTTGTTAAATTGGTTTTGTACTAGCAAGAAAGTATAAGCTTATACTGGCTGTATACTGCTGTATGAAGTAAGAGGACTCTGCACCAATTGTACTCCTATTCTTGAGATTTTTGACGTTGATTTTTTCCCTTGTTAAATGTCCCAGGGCTGCCAATTGTGTGGTGTGTGGGGGGGGGAGCTAGATAATAACCCAGGCCCTGTTTTTATTCATCAACTTGCAACAAAGCACAAGAAAAAAATACATAGTGTCAAAGTGGCCTCTATACACAGATGTTCTATTATAACACTAGATAGCAAATGCCAGCCACAAGCCGCGTAACCGATCTTTTCCCCCCAGTGCGTACTTATTTTCCATAGCGTGGTTACCAATTATTCAATTTATTCAATATATTCCCGATTTTCCATACCGTGGTGTACCAATTTATTCATATATCAGCATTTGCATAGAACGATGTACCGTTGCCAGCCAACAGGTTACGGCGCATGCGCGTACGTGTGCATGCCGTTTTCAAATGGGCGACCGTAATGACTATTGTATAATTTCAAACACGGTTTACCGTGGCCGCCTATTCTTCAACTCGGGCGTAAGCGCTATCTAGTGTTTAAAATAGAAATCTTGTGCCTCTAATAGGTCAAACTTGGGAGTAATTGTCTATTTTTCGGTCTTTTTTTGTGTTCTCTTTCACGGGCCTTCACAGCCTCATGGGCCAGGGGAAATGGCTCCGAGTTTTGGTCCTCTCATGTTGTGGCATCCTATATAATGACCTAAATATCCAGCACAGTGGGTTAAAGAGCATTAATAATACTATATTTTAAAAAACTAATTCTTGTGATAAAACAATGAATCCCCCATTTTAATTAGCACATTCGTAACTAGGTCGTTTAAGGTTAGTGTTTTCCATATAAGTGAAAAATTTAAGGAAACGTCTGGTATGTTTATATTTCATCACCAAGAAACTTGTCATTGTTTTTTTAAAGTGCAAGATTGGGGTTTGGATGCAGGCCCATAAATTTACTAATCCTAAAAGCCCATATAATAGTTACGATACAAAATCAGGAAGAGGGCCATCAATATCCAAGTGGGATTATACAGGATACCATCAAATAAACCAAAACGCAATCAATGACTCCCGCCTTCCTGTGAACTCTGTTGGAGCCCCCTACTTCAACGCTCTTACAATCTGTCCGTAAAATATGGACATAAATTACATCACGAAGTCCACTGTGCTTGTTTGGTTTTTTCCAAGGTTGCCTAGTTTCCCAGATACCTCGAAGTATTTTTCCGTTCTAATTTACAAACTCTAAGTTCCCCCCCGGCTGTAAGTTGGTTTGAATGTGTTTGGGGGGGGCATCACAAACAGCCCAAGCGCCGTCGGAGAGAATGTCAGACTTTGAACACAAGTGGCTGGAAATGCATGAATTTGAAACTAACTGTGTCAATTTGATATGCCACGCTTATATTCAAATTTATTATAATATCTGAAAGGTACAATGAACAGGCTCATTCTACTGAAAAACTAATATTTTTGTTAATATCTTTGACCTAATATATTGTGACAAACTTCATAAGTGGAGTTTGGATAAGAAATGGGACTGCCGAAAATGGTGAAAAAAGGGGTCAATGATGCAGCGATTGAATAAATAGAACATGCTAACACAACAGGTAGTCGGAATTGAAGATAAATGTCAGGATGTAGAAATTTGAAACCATCCTCCCATACAGAGAGATAAGATCCAGCCAATATATTTTGTTTTCTGAATCTGTTTTGAGATTTTGCTTGCTGTGTTTCGAGGAGAGCAGCTTCTCTATCCCTGTCCTTGTTATGCAATGCAAACATCATCATTGTCTTGGAGTGTTACTAACCAGATTGTCAGGATTTGGGCCTTTGTTCTCAAGTTTGGTTTGGGGACGTTCCTCCGAGAGTCTGAAAGTAGGACCCATATCTATACTAATTTTTGCCGAAAAAGGGACCCATAGCAATACTAGAGATGCAGATTTTGGGCCAAATTTAACACAAATTTGCCATTTTCCCCTCAAAATTAAGACCTTTTTAGCAAATTTGAAAAAAAAAATCACTTCAGATTGAGGAAATTTTGACTAATTTCCAACAATTTGAGAATTTTTTGAAAAAAAACCAACCCATTATTATACCAAAAATGGCATGAAAAAGGAGTCATTGATATACCAGAAGGCTGAAAATGAGACCCGTTTGCAGCACGTCTCCGTATGGTCATTTGTGTTGAGTACCCCTCCACCAGGGATTTGGTTGTGAGTACTGTTACACAACTTACCCAAAACAATCTCCATATGACACCCTAGGGTATCCTAGCACTCTTTGCTGCATGCAGATGCTGGGGATTGGAAAGAAAAGTAAATTTACAGTATTGAAGAATTATTTATAGATTTGAAGAACTTAGGAATTCCTGAGTACCAGGGTCTTGATCAAATTTAGAGAGCAATGATAACTGTAATGTGAAGCAAGAAATATTCTAAAGTAGGTGGACTTGAATTTGCAGTATTCACAATACAGTGTGATGTCAGTGTTTACTCCAGAGAGGTCCGGACCTTCAGGTCCACATCCACCTCGACCAGCAAGATGTTTACATCTTGTTGATTAGAGGTTTAGTGAAAAACCTTAAAAGCTTTTTATTTCAGGGCTTACTATTACAAGTATTAGAAATGATATATCACTCTATGCTTTGTTTAAAGGTTTAATGAAAAACCTTTAAAGTTGTTTATATCAGGGCTTACTATAAACATGCATTAGAAATGATGCTTTTGCATTACCCTATAAAGTTATTATATTGACTATAGACCTTGTCAAATAAGCATTGGAAAAGTTTGTAGAAAAATACAACATGTTGCATTGTGAAATTGTCAGAATTTGATCCCCCCAGTCTTTTCATTTTTTTGAATTCCTCAAATATCATGCTTACATTGAATGATGGTATGTCATTTTTGTAGTGATATTTTCTGTTAAATATGTCGAAAGGTAAAGGGAGACATTTTGCATAATTTCTTAGGCATCAGTCGATAATTAACCATTCCTAGTATAGGATTCACACCATTAAATAACATGAGAAACAGGTAAGTCCAGTCCCCACTGCAAATGAGGTGTTTTTTTCTGGTGACCCTCGCCTAAGTATACCCTAAAAACTGAGAGAAATGGCGAGATCTGGGTTGCAAATCATGGTTGCTATCAATATTAAGTATAAAATCTGTAGGAATATCAAGAAAAGGTTGTCATTGATATGTTATTTTGATCCTACAAACCAATTTTAACCGTATTCTTACAGGGAACACCTGACTGAAAAAGTGCTGTGACCTCCAGGGTCCACGGTGCATGCTAGTCTTCACGGTCCAGTAGCTCGAAATTTTTGGGATAACTACTGTAAAAGTGATAATTTCCGCGCATGTAATTTTTAGCGTTTCTGTAATTTTTAACATTTTTGCTTGTTTTTAAATTCGCTCTTTTCAGCTATCCTACATAGACCTACACACAAAATAAACATTTTCGCGAGGTTTTAATTTCGCGATAGCTCAGAAGTGCGCGAAAAACGCGAAAATTAATGTAGCGCGAATAAATGACCCCTTTATCTGCCCCTGGGATGTTTGTTACAGACAATATGGTAGGTGAACTTAATAATAATAATAATAATAACTCTAACAGTGGAATGGGGGAAATTGTAATTATTCATTAGTCTATAATGAATTCTTTCATATTTTAATTAATATTTGTATCCTTTGTTATTCTAGGGATTATCCTTCATTTGCATCAATTAATATTCATATCCTTTGTTATCCAAAATGGAATAAACCGCAATACAAAGGGATACATTAGGGGGAAATGATATTTCGCCATAAGAGCGTTCTGAGTGAATAACAAAAGCCAATTTTGCCCTAACATAGGGGATAGAATAATAATAATGATCAGTTTTTATATGTTTCTTAATCCCCGTAAAATGGCCCAAAGCGCTTTTGCCAATTATTACATAGCCTTCAAGAAATCGTCACATTCATTTCACTTCATCTAAGTGGCATGCCTTACAAAGACATGCCTTACAAGCGCACAAGCTTATCAGCACTATTCCGCATAACAGCTCCCCAGATTTTGTTTGGGTCGACGAGGCAATTGAGATTAAGTATCTTGCCCAGGGACACAAACATGTTGCCCACAGTGGGGCTCGAACTCACAATTTTAACGGTCTAATGATCACAAGTCCAGCGCTTTTCCACTGGACCACACATGCTCTCACATACCACTGAAAGGTAATTTCTTGGAGACCCCGTAAAGTTACGTGTACAAGAAGTAAACAGGTGTTCTTTCAAGAAGGTTAAAAGTTCAAGTTTCATTTCAAAGTAAGTTGAAATTTCATTTTAAATAATTTTGAGATAAAGATAAAAAATATTCATTTAAATCTTTGAAATGCCTTTTACTTTAAAGTACAATGATGGCAGCTGCAGATAATATTGATGTGTGTCTTGTTAGGTTAAGTTACCTGACTTGAACAACAGTCGTATGTAAACTGTTGTGTATCATATCATAAATTCATGGAAAATGTCAGGCTTTGTTCTGTATTGAAGATTCTTCTTGGTCTTTAAACACCAATTTCATTTTCTGCACTATTATTAGAAACATGTAGAATGATATTCCTGTTTGGCCTGCAGTTCTTTGGCATTTACCTCAACACATTAAAATCAATGTTGCCCTAAGAACCATCAATTTTATTCGGTTAAATGATATTTTTGATGCAAAATGGTTATAACATTGCTCTGTTTCCTTTGTGTAACAGGTGTGTGTCATACAAGCCCATGTTCCATTCCGTAGGGTTGAATGGATATGTTTGAAATTATTAAAAATGAATGAGTGATGTGTTGGCAAGGTCGTTTTAAGTTACGAGCTCATCCATTGATTCAGTTTCCATCCATTGCTTCAGTTCTCATCCATTTTGATTGTTTGAACTCCCCAACTTTTTAATCTGTAACAGCAAATTGTTCCATAATAGTATTAATGTAAAATCAACTGAAAGTAAATAAGTACTTCACATTCAGTATAATAAGCGAGCGCGAAGCGAAGCTCTTATAGACAAACGCGTATGTACATATTGACAGCTATTGAAAATCTATAGTCTGACAGGTTTAAAAAATACCGACCCTCATTTGATCCCCCTTTACGTTCTTACCATTAACTCCTACGGAGTTATTAATCGACGGGAACTAACAGGAATTCGCCATTGTAATATTGAAGTTTTCATTTGTAGTCCGATATTCAACAAGTAATTTGTTTTAATTCTCTATTCTGTTGGATATTTTGTTTTCTCGCAAATTTATTTTTATGTACTTGTTTTCTAACATTAAACCTATGATAATGTTGTGCTGATATTTTAAAAATCATGCTTGGAATAATTAAATACGATAAATTTTTTTTTTTTTTTTTTTTTTTCATGGAAAATGTCAGGCTTTGTTCTGTATTGAAGATTCTTCTTGGTCTTTAAACACCAATTTCATTTTCTGCACTATTATTAGAAACATGTAGAATGATATTCCTGTTTGGCCTGCAGTTCTTTGGCATTTACCTCAACACATTAAAATCAATGTTGCCCTAAGAACCATCAATTTTATTCGGTTAAATGATATTTTTGATGCAAAATGGTTATAACATTGCTCTGTTTCCTTTGTGTAACAGGTGTGTGTCATACAAGCCCATGTTCCATTCCGTAGGGTTGAATGGATATGTTTGAAATTATTAAAAATGAATGAGTGATGTGTTGGCAAGGTCGTTTTAAGTTACGAGCTCATCCATTGATTCAGTTTCCATCCATTGCTTCAGTTCTCATCCATTTTGATTGTTTGAACTCCCCAACTTTTTAATCTGTAACAGCAAATTGTTCCATAATAGTATTAATGTAAAATCAACTGAAAGTAAATAAGTACTTCACATTCAGTATAATATACTGTAGTGAATTGACTTGAAATATCAAAATCCATTTGAAATTCACCTTTTTTTGTGTCATCTGCGAAGTAAACGACACCTAGGGATTGCTTTGGCAGTGTGTTGTGTTTGTTGTCTGTTTGTGTGTATGTGTCTGTGTCAAAATGTTAACCCTAAACATAATTGCCCGGTGTTTCCACATATGTTGACACATTTTCCTGATAGTTACAATGGTCCTTGGGTAGTGACCCACATGTTGGTGACCTCGTGACCTTTGCCCCATTCACAAACTGCGACAGCAGATGAGGCATACCTTCAGCGAATGCTGTATTTCTTCTGTATCAAACTAAATTTTGAAATTCAATCAGGATACAGAGCTATTGAATGTAATGAACACTGGTGGGTTAATATGTGTTCTTTCAAAAGGGCCATGAGCAAACGGTGCTTTGAGCGCTTAGAGATCTTGATGTTAGGTGCTATATAAATGTGGTTATTATTATAATTTGATGAAGTTTGATTTTGAGTGCACCATCGATCACCTATTGTAAGAAAACTAAGCCTAGCACAGTGTAAAATGCATTCTTACTCTGCTCCCATAGGGCGTTTTAAGTCAATCCCACAATGCACCAGTTTTGGGAAATTTCACCTCAATAGTGTCATGTGATCCCATAAAAATCCTATTCTTAACACATAAAAACCCTGACTTTCATGCTCATTTTAGCCCACAAAGCGTTAGTACTTTGCGTTAGTACTTAGCGTTAGAACATTGCTATGCATCATGGGATTGATTCAAAACCACCCGCCTGCACTGCTCCTAAAACAAATGTTTTGTGTAGACCCCTTCACCAAAACATTAACTTTAAAAGCTTTTATTTTATTTATTTATTTTTTTCTTTTTGATTGGGTTATTTTGGACATTGAAAACACTATCAGTGATCTACCCAAAAGAGGCAAAATTTTAGAAATTCGCAGAACCAGGACTGTCTCGTGGAAGACATAGAGCACTTAGAGAAGAATATAATAATAAAAAAGTAGTTGCCTCCTTTTGGTTGGAAGAAACATATATAATAGATGGTTGGTCATGGTCTGTGTCACTTAAAGAGACATGAGATTTTGTTGAGGATACAAGTTTCTCTAAATTTGCACTTGATTGGTTGTAGAACACCTCCCAAAAACATTTGGAGGTATCGGACAAACAAGAGAAATGAAAACCAAAAACATCATTTTTTAACTTGGTTGCTGTCCTAATCAGCCCGATTGAGAAGCATGTTTGAATTTTCTTTCGTGCACAACAGAAAAAGAGTAAATCTTCTCTTAATACATAAAGACAATGTTTTGGGCTTATTCACTTCAGTTGTGATTTAATACATTGGTAAGCATTCTAAATATGGAAAAAATAGTTACGAAAAAATTTGGGGGCATTAATTTTCTGCAAATGTCCTTGCGTCTCTTTAATCGTTTCATCTCTGTTCATCCTTGACATTGAGCCTAGGCTATGTGCATCAGTGCATACTTAAATCAACATCATTATCATTAACCTTGCTTTGATTAATGGTTCACTCAGACTAATGAGCACATGAATACATTAGCAATTCCCAAATGCAAAATTCCCTCCTTGTACTCTTCATTCATTTAGTAATCGCGCATCAAGTTCATATCACAACAAAGGGTAAGCTGTTTTATTTCCGTTATGCCACAGCTGTAACGTATTATCTGCCAGTCTGTGTTCTTCCGCAAATCGATAACCACGATTCAGAATTAACACAGGCTAAGTGAAAGAGTATACCATATATAGTCATGTGTGTTAGAGCATGATTAATGGTTCAGGAACCAATTATAATCTATTTTCCTTATATGTTCATCCCCCATATTTCTCATTATGGCGGCCAACTTTGCTTAAAGCAATAACAGCACATTTTTTTGAAGATCGCACCCAATTTTCGGATATTTTGAGATTTTCGCACAGTAGCTTTAGTAATTGACTAGTAAACAATACCTGTGAATGGTAGAGATCAAAACTCTCTGTGTCGCAAAAGAAGGAATTTTGTAATGAGAATAATTAATATCGGAGATCTTTTATGAAATATCCAGGAAATTGCGCCATGTCGTGTCTACGCTCATCCATTAGTTGTTCCGTCGGTTCAGGCAAGTCCAGTTAGGGATCATTTTTGTGAGGGGACACTATTTCATCATGAACGGACATAAATTTGGCGTTTCCAGCTCTGCCATTACATTACAATCATTTATCCCGATTCTAATTACAAAAATCGCTTCTTTTATGACAAATGCGCATTTTCAAGCATTACCACTCACAGGTATAGTTTACTAGACAATTACAACACAACTCTGCAAAAATCAAAAATTTGGGGGTGCTCTCCTAAAAGTGGTGTTATTGCTTTAAAGATCCATGGCCCAATGGCTAATAGCCTCGTCCCCAAACCCTGGATTTTACCAGAAGCAGTTAGTACTTTGGTGTCTGAAGAAAACTGCTATTTTTATTTCATCCGATGAAATCGGGTATACCTTATGGCAGCATGATTCGTGTGTGTCAGTGCGTCTGTGTCAAACTTTTGGTGTACACTTTTGGGTAAAATGATGTATAGCTTTTTAGTGCAGTGTGATGGATAAAGTTCATGCTTATACATTGAGACAAGGGGTCTTATGTGGAGTAAAAGATGAAGAGGTCAAAGTTCATTTATCAGTGGCGTAGCCGGGGGGGGGGGCACGCCGAGATGTTTTGTCGGTACATAACGGTCCGTCGGTACATTTGTCTAAAAAGATGTAAGCTGTTTTTTTTAACCGTGGTGCATGATAGAGCTACATGAAAATTGGTTACTAATAACTACTTAATTGGTCAATACTACCCTATTAGTATCTTAGCGAATTTTTTTTTTCTTCCCCATCAGAATTTGGAGGTGCCGGTAAAAAAATTTGGGTCAACCATTTTTGTCGTTACAATACACGTGTCGGTACATTCACAAATCTGTGCCCAATCGTCAACAAAATCCTGGCTATGTCACTGTCATTTATGGTGATGGCTAGCATAAGCCTTTTCAAATCAAATTTTTCTGAATATATTTGATCAGGGCCGAGCCTTTCTGATCCGTAGAGTATTTTGTTGGTTTGAACATTCATAGGCCACCAAATGGTATCAGGTCTGATGAAGTTGAATGTCACCTCAAAGGAATGGCTGATTCACAGTGGTTTTGAATTTAATGCTTTTGTTCAATGACATGCGCAATTTCCTGATATTTATCATACCAGATTTCCGTATTAATATTCTCTTACAATTCCTTCTTTTGACGACACAGAGAGTTGCTCTCTACCTCGCCGTGAACCAAATAGTCCCACTCAATCTACGTTATGACCTGGACAAAATTGCTACAGAGGGTTTTCTTGCTGTAACTTGTTTGTACAGACCTTCCGACAACATATCAAAAAGGTAGAAAAAAGGAAGCATGGCAAGACATTCTAATTTCAATAAACATATGTGCGATTTTTGGCTACATTTTGGCTATTATATAATATATTAAAAGGGACGACCCATTTCTGTAAAGAAAGTTTTCATCTTGATAGAATGGTCTTCACCCTAAACCCCATCTGTAGATTTTGGCCTCTGATAATTTCAATTCAACCCGTTATCATGATGAGCGCTAAAAACATGATTTTCTTAGCCCTATATGTAAAAAATTAATATCGGATCAGAACCAAAATGGGGTACAGTTTTCGCTCATAACTTCCAACCAATACCTTTAGCCCTACAGATTTCACAGGGTAAATGAAAACTGGATTAGCTTTTCTTTAGATACCAAAAGTTGACCACGGAGTCCGGTAAAATCTTGGAAGATGGGGACGATGCTTTAGCAATCAAGGCCACGGCCCTATTAACTCTTGAGTCTTTCTTGCTGTCCAACATAGGACCACATGGTACTGAAGTCTACCTTTTTTTAGAGTTGGGTACCTTGTGTAGTTCATATAGGTTGATGATTCTCTCCTTTCCTCGTTTGACGTCATGTATCCATTCCATCTCTTTGGCATTTAGATGTAGGCTGACTTTTATCTGCAAGCATTCTCAATGATGCTTTGTAGTAGATCTTGTGGCAGCACATATCACATCCCCTGTTCTAGCTGCGTAGTCCGGTCTGTGAGCTGCTGACTTTGGTGACGTCTAAGAATTGCTTGACCGCCTTTTTTATGCTGTTGTCTTGCCTATTACACAGGCCTATTACCAATGACCCCTTTTTAACATGTGCACATACTCAATGACCCCCCATTTTCTAAAAACACTTCATTCCTGCTATCCACTTTTATCACACAATTGGCTGAAATATCCACTTTTAAAAAATTTGAACACCCAATTCAAAATTTCGCCGCGACGTTGCGCATTTAAAAAAAAATTTAAGTTCATGGCAGCAATTTTAAATAATTTCATGGCAATTTGAACGCTGGAAAAGAGGCACTTCCTATGTTAACTTCAGGTTTTAACATCATTGCCCCATTCTTAAAAGTTTTATACTGGATGCCCCCATTTTATTAAGATTTTGTACCGAAATGACCCCGTATTTTTTGGGTATTTTTACATGAAATGACCGCTGGTTTCACCTGGCCGAGGCACAATATCCATCACTTCAATAGGGAAGTGCCCCCCAAACCGGCACCAGTTGACCTAATGTGTTTGAATAAATCTCTCTGATAATAATTTGCTAAATCAGATCTCCCCACCCCGATTGCAGTCTGACAACTCACTCTAGAATGCAAATTTGATATTTTTGGCGGGAAAATTGCGCCCATCTTGAATAATGACCATCCCTGTCACTTTTAATATATCATTGCAAGTGCTACACACACTTGGCAGGCATAGCTTAGCAAAACATGTTCCAAATACTAAATGCAAATGGATAATCTCCCTAAACATGCTTTATTAGCTATATACCTTTGTCGAAATATGATCGCTATACGTCCACTTAAGATACATGCCAATATGCATGTCTTTCCAGGCTCCTTTTTCTATCTACCTTTTTGAATAATTGTTTGGGAGATCCTTTTTTAACTGCTGCTAGTTACAACAAGAAAACATTAAGTCATTTTGGTCCAGGTGTACCTAGTATTTTTCATATATTGTGTGGACTAAAAGTGGAGCTAGAGTGACCCCTTAAGAATCCAACCTTTGAGGCAATACTGTAATCACCCTTATAAAATCCATTTTCAATTACATTTTTGTCTTCCATTCTTGCAGGAAGTAGAGAAGCAGTATCTTGTGTTATTATGGCCGGCACAAACTTTTACCTGTTTGAGACGTGCACAATTTACACAGTGGCCTATCGGGCCTGCCCTCTCTGAGGGGCAAATTTCACAGTCTTTGGCATTTTTCCCTCTTAGGTCGGTCAAAAGGCGATTTTTTCCCGGTCAGAGGTAAAAAAAAACGGCTGATTTAGCCTGATTTTTGCAAAATTTTTCCCCCGGCCAAAGTCGTCAGGGGGGGCAAAATCTGCCCCCCCTGCTGTTTATTTACGCCACTGAATTTACAAACACACATCACATCTCATTGACAACAAAATGTACTTTAGTAGTACACAGAGCCATATGTGAACAAAAACTATTTTTGTTTTGTAGCTATAACCAAGCTGCCTATCCAGTTTGACTCTACCATCAAAGTTCAAGCACATCATGAGCAGTGTGGGAATACCTGCATAAAGTTTAAAAAACACCTGCAAGCTAGAAAATACTACTTGAACATCAACTGGCATACTAATCAGAGTGATATGAAAATCCTGTACACATTTTAAGACCCTTTTGAACCAGACTTATAATTCTTGTCATCACATGCAAGCAGATCATAGTTCTAGGAATGCTGCACACAATTTGCAGTAAAACACTGCAAATTCTTATTATGTGCAAGCAAATCACAAGTTGACTGTAATAAGCTGTTTAATAATCTTTACATACCTGTGAGCAAGAAATGTACAAATTCTGATCATAAATGTGCAAGCAGATCACAATATCCGGCGTAACCTGAGTGCTAGTCTATAGCAAGACTTAACGGATACATGTAGGAGGGGCGCTTTTACACCATCGCACAAAGACTTGACTAAAGGCTATAGGCTGGTCACAATATTTTAAATCTTAAATAGCCGTTATTGGAAATTACACTGTTTTGTCAGCAAGGTTTAATCCACTAACCTGGATGGATTTTGACGTCAATAAGTTTTTCCTAAATTATCATGATATTACTAGATCGTTTAATCGGTCGCGTAGGCTGACAGTATATTACTTTTACTCGGGCCAGTTTTGGGGTCGTTTTTTTGTTCGCGGATCTCCGTAAATGTCGTTCAATTTTGGCGTGAAAATGGGACGTGCAAATTACTGTCATGCTGGTGTTTGACCCCCTAGAAATGTTGGTGTAGATTCTTTCGCTTAAGTTTTTTTAGGTAAAAACGGTGTTTTTTGTAAAATTTGTTTTTATTTAAATGGAAAGTTTTGGGTTTGTTTACTGGATTTTGAAGTAAGTACGGCTCAGCTTTCATCTGCTTTAAAGATAATATCTGAAAATTGCGCTTTCTCCTAGAGAGTCGGATTTTGTTAAAATCGGTATATGTAGTGAAAAAAATATTGCTGCCAAAAGGAAATCATGATGGTTATATTCCCTCAGACGATTTGTAACGTAGGGTATTTGGGTAAGTACAACGCGGTGGTAATAGCGAGTGTTCGAGGTTACTCAACTGGGCTCTCCATAAGGTATGAACGTGTCAAGCTAAATAGCGGGGGACTAATCATCACATGGAAGAGCTTTGACAAATTACCATGATACTAATTGGTGCAGCGCCCGTAACACTAGCGAAACGTTACAACAGCTAATTAGCACCTGAAATGTTAACTTACCTCAATGGCTCTGTGGCTCTGTCTCTATGTCCATTGCTTAATAATATAGGATCTGTTGTTATGGGTTCGAATTCCACTTTGGGCTGAGTTTGTTTTTTAGGGGGTATTTCTTTGTTAATTGTATTTTTAGAAAGTTTATGTTTGGTTGTAACAATTTTTTTTTCGCATATGACCATCACACAAGTCAATAACAATAGACCTATAGCATAACAAAAGAAATTAACACAAATAAAAATGAATAAAATAACAATGGAATGACATAAAGAAAGATCATTCAGTACAAATAAAATAAAAAATAAAGAACACGAAAATAGTAATACGGATGAGAATCTAATAAAATGATTTAAATTAAAAAAAGAAAAAACCTAAAAAATTAAAAAAAAAAAAAAAAAAAAAAAAATAAATCGGTAAATAAAAAAACAGAATAATAGACCTAATTACAGATATTTATATAGCTCCTTCCCAAAAAGGAATAGAAATATAAATGAATAAATGGACCAAATCAATTTTACAAAAATCAGTCACAAAATAAAAATAACGAAAACAACTAAATAATAAAAAATAATCAAAATGGTAAAAAACATGACAAATTAAAAAAAAAAAAAAAATATTTTTAAAATTAATCAAATCAAGCCGTATACACAAAAATATTAATAATATAAATCATTACATGAAATACTTAAATTATTTACACAAACCAAATAAAGATGCCTAATAAGTAACAAAACAAAGTAATAAACACAAATACAAATTTACAAAATTAAAAAACCAAAATTTTTGATGACTACAACATTTAATAAAGTAAATCAATTACAATAAAAATTTGAAATGAAACAATAAAGATGACTAATAGGTAAATAAAACTAACAATAATAAGAAAGGGACCTATACAATTACATAATTAAAACAAATACACACTATGACAAATATATACATTCTAAATTAAAAATCAAAAGAAACCATAAATAATATAATAAACAAAAATGAAAGTATTGTGCGCGGAATAATTTCATTACAGTCCTCTGCAAAGCAATTGGTCAGAAAACTTCAGCTTCATTCTGGACATCCATTCACCTTACCAAACCTTGCATGTGTGTATATCGATAGTATACAGTCCCTGAAGAAGAAATATACTACGTGACCCGAAATTTTCTTTTATTGAGCTGATTTTTTTTCACCAGATATGCAGATACAAATCATATAACAACATATCCAAATCCCCCATGAAATTCCTCTGGGTAAAAAAATTAGCCAAGATGAAACCGCCAAAAATAGCTACATTGCATATAATTAGCTATTATATTTACTTTTCAGTCATGTTTGATGATTTTAGTCTAAATCTAAATATCCATGTTTTCCTTATGCGGAAATTCAAAATGGCTAGCCAATACATACATTTGCTTTATCTCAACTTCAGAACAAAGCCAGAGGGATCAAGAACAAACAAATACATTATATCTAAATAAATATCTAGAGCGAATAATATAACTGTCACGAATAATTAATACATTGAATAAATACAAACAGTGAAAGTAAATAGATATTCAATAAAGCGAATTTTGTAAAAGGGACGGGAACAAAACCGGAACCTGAATGAAAAAAACTGTAATATAAAAGTTCCTCTTGAGGTGTTTTTCATTCACACCCAAATTTTATTTCTCCAAATTTCTGGGATTCATAACTTTCTATAGTTTCTTCCCACACTACAGTTTTCCATTTCTGGTACTTGGTTGTAAAAATAGAACATCTTATATGGCCTATTTCTATGCCCATTTCTGGCAAATCGTACGTGTGTAGGCCCCATAATTAATCAGGCGTTTATGTGAAAAGTATGTATACGAAAACTGCATTATACTAACCTTTTTAAAGCATTCTTTCGAATGGTATTATGTTGAACGGCGTACTGGTTCTCATTGTGTCAGTTTTTAGGAAATTGCATTCTGATTAAGTTCCAATAACATAACACCCAAGTCATTTTTTCGAATATCACTAAAGATGAACTAAAATTACTACTATTTGGAATTAGAAAATCCCTTTTCGGGATTATTGCCTTTAAACAACCCGCCTATATACTGCGACAGTTTACCGAGCTTCCTTTGCAGGATACTGCACAGGAAAGTAATGTCAGTGAGAAGATAATTATATGTAATAGGCAGTCAAGTGGCAGCCATTTGTTGGATTTTTTGACTAAGGAAAACATCAATGAATTTAGATTTAAATAAAACTGAATTCTTTGAAAACCTCAAAACACATTGAAAAATAGAGAATATCAGCTAATTATATAAACTAGGCGGCCATTTTGGATTTTGGCGTGAAGGAAATCATCAGTGATTTAGATTTGTTAACAATGAATGGATTCTTTAACCCCCAAAATATATTCAAAAACACTAAAATCATCAACATCTACTTTAAAAGCGGAGATATAGCTAATATGGCGGCCATCTTGGATAAATTTTCCCCAAGGGGGATTTTGGATATGTTGTTGTACGATGCATTCTGCTTATCTGGTGCAAAAATCAGCTCAATAACAATTTTTTTCCGGGTCAAAAACCCCAGGGACCACACTAAGACCAAACTAGGGACCACCACCAACAGCTACAACAGCACCATTTACCAGCACAGTTTTTTTTTTCAAGTGTCATCTGCATCTGGAACACTCCTACCAGCTTTACTGGGTTCAGCTCAGTCACTGGAGATTTTCCGGAGTCGCCTGAAGCCACTCACACTCCGCTAGCTAGCCACACGGACCTTCTTTTTACTTGCCACCGGTCTTTTGTTCCTGCACACTTAGTTGATCTTTGTTCCTGTGACCAAGCACCTTTTTCACCGAGTACAAGAATACTCTACTACTGAGTGATGTAATGATTGGAAGATAGATAAGATAGATGCGTCCAACTTATTCCAGTTAACAGTCAACCTAAAAAACTTGCAAGTCGCCTGAACATGCAGGCCAGCCACGGAATTACAATTCATCTTTTGACAACACAATTCAAACAATCTAAACAACTTGCACGAAAACGTCGCTTTCAATTCAAACATACAAATTCCAGCCACCCTCAGTTTAACAAAATGGCTCAGAGCGAACCGATAGTCTGACCCTAAACATCACAACCAACCTGCCACACATTGAACGCCACTGGCAAGCATCAACACATTTACCATCCTCCCCCCACCCAGTCCCCATGCAACTATCCATCAAAACCTGAACCTAGAAAGCCGAGAACCGCGAAATTCTAGTTTGAACAAAGGTTTAAGAGGTGATTTGGTAATGTCACTGGGACCAAGGCTGCCATAGCATGTAAGAGTTCCCTAAATTATCGTTTTGAAATCCCGGATGCCCAAATCGAGCAGATCATGTCCCAAACCCCCTGTTTTTAGTGGCAAAAATAAAAGAACAAAAGAGTAAATGAAATTTGGGCAAACATGACAGCAATGATGTCTTTATACACTGAAGCAATGATGTCTTCACAATTCTGAAACCTAGTTCAAGATAAGTTTGGTTCAGCTTTTGACTAACAATCTAAAACAAACCATGCAAGTATGGGAAATAGGGAAGTAAGGGTGAATGACACATGTACCACTGTGACATTAGTATGGAAGGAGAAGGATTTGTGGTATTTCTGGCTCGCTAGTGTGAAAAAATGCATAGCTATTTGGACACTGCTCGCAATCTGTTTGCATTGCGATGACTCTAATCATAGCAGCGCAAGTGACACAACTACCAAAATAGCTGACTCAAAAAAAACCCAACTAGCTGACGCACCTGTGTGCCTGGTTAGATGGTATTCACATTATCAAGCACAAAATGTCAGGCCCACCACCCTATCCATGTAAGCGGAAATTGAGTTTCAAGCGCAGCGGCAATTTGGTGAATGGTCGGGGAAATGTCATTTTGAAGTTGCACTTTCTGCCCCACCCCCTTGAACTTCTCAGAATTGATGTTCAAATAATGTTGCACAAGCCGAGCACACTTCAGTGGCATTTAAACTAAACCATGAGTGTGTATGCCTGCTCTCTTACGCTGGCCCACTTGTGTCATGGATGAGCAAGAGCTTTTATAGGTTGTTTAGCTTATCAGGTTACTCAACAGGAAGCATTCACTTAAAGGTGCAACAAGAGATTTTGAGGCAACCGAATATTGTGTCATAATAGTAATTTCATTATAGATTTGACACTCAATAGATTTCTTACATTGTATTATGCTACAGAAATGTCTTAATAGAGAGAAAAAATGTGATTCTGATTTGCTCATAATTCAATGTAAAACAAAGGATGAATTTCGTATTTGCTCCTATACAAAATTAGAAATTTCACAATTTTGTACCAAAGAAACATTTCTCAGCTTAATCCTTTCAGAAGGGGATATTGTTGATGGAAAGCCTTACATGATGGCAAAAATTAAAACTTTCAATTTTTTAGGGACACCTGATATGTGAAATCTCTCGTTGCACCTTTAATAGAAAGAAGACGAAGAAAGTGTGGTGATTCTATTTTGCATAACTAAGAATGAAACATCAAATATATATTGAGTTTACAGATTCATTTACAAATGTATACAGAATACACAGTGCTGATTAGCTGATCCTGAAACTTGACGATTCTTGAAAATGATGATGCCCGCATGTCTATTTGCCGATTAGTCATTCAACAAGCATGCAACTTAAATTTGCAGAGCCATTTCAAATGTCACATGGGTAAATGAAAAGATTGTGATTTATTTTCTTCAAGGACACTTGAATTTTTTAAAGGTGTATTTGAAGATTTTTCAAGAAAGAACACTTAGCAGTTCATTACTACATACAATCTTAAAAGTCTTATCTAAAATGGAATTACCACTTTTTGTCCCCTCCGAACAAGTTCCCAAAGGAGATTCAGAGAATAAAAGATAGATTTGTTGTTTTGCCTGTGTAATATTGAGCCATATTGGATGGGCAGTCCAATATTTGAGTAGTTGATGCCGCCGCAGACTACAATAAAAAAAAATATTGAGACTGCCCATCCAATAGGACACAATATTAGATATACAAACAACAAATCTTATTCCTATTTAGTTTTGATTGTTTTAATCACCAAAAAATTTTTATTTCAAATATATTATGTAGTAAGGCAAAAATATTCCCCCATCAAAATGACAAACCCATACTACCCCAAGACTGATCCTTAACAGGGGATAACCCATTTTAAGTATATATACATTTTCATCTTGATAGAATGGCCTTCATCCCAAACCTCATCTGAAAAGTTTTGCACCAACATTTCAACCCGTATGATGTGAGAGCTAAAAGCATGATTTTGTATTCCACATAGAGCACTGTGTAAAATTAATATTGGTCGACCAAAATGGGGCCCATTTGCACTCATAACATTTCAGAAAAGTGAAATATTTAGTGTGATGGAAATGTAATTTTCTAGTTATTAAAACATAATAATAATGCGCAATTTTAACATTTTGAAGTTGTGCCTCAAGCCATTTTTGTAATGTCACTGACCAACAGCCTCATGTGGGAATCTGTTATTGAAAATTAACCCAATAGTCTCACTCTCTGAGACAGTCAGTATCAATCAATATAATTGTTAGTGAATCACTATCTTAGTTGGACTGTGCTTCACTGTTCTACTAGTGCAGATTTGCAAGAAGTGTACACTCAATCCTCTATCTATTGGCATTTATATTTTGAAAGCTATATTGCTGTAGATTCTTATCCACAGAGGAATCTTACTTAGTCCTCATCTTTTTGGGGAGGTGTCCCTGTAAAACAGTATTTTAAAATCTTAGAGCTTATGCCATTTAATATACGGTGCATGTAAGAGTTGTGACCTGTTTTATCACTAAAGGAAGAAAAGGATAAATGATATGATCCGATTCACTTGGGCCAAACTTGGAAAATGTGGGATCAAGTGATGTGGAAAATAGGTGCAGAAAAACTATAAAAACATAACAAAATGAGCTTTATAACATTCTATAACTTTGCAATCAAATATGGCTTACTCTGTCGCATCTCGAGTATGAAGTAGCGACGCGGGCGTATACATTGAACCGACTTTTATCATCAATCGCGCCCGGTAGGTAGAGCCAAGCCGCACTGGCAACTGAAAGGCTGCACTTGGGTTTTTACGCCGCGTCCGCCACTTATTACTTCGACGAGACAAAGTATACAGATATTGGGTTATTTTGTGTTCTTGAACACAAACTTAAGCACAGCTTTGTAGAAATGATTTAATGCAAAGGCAACACCCCCACCATTTGGCCTCTTACTACCTGTTTTGTTTTGTAGAAATAGGAGTCTTTACTACTATCACTAGCAGTAGCATGTATCACAAATGTCACCCGTACACTGTATACAATGTGTTAGTCAATACGCTTTGCAATTAATCTAATTACAATGATATTGTTTGCAAATAGCAATTAACACTTGAACCATTAGATTAATTATATATTCTTATCTCTTCAAAAGGAAATACTTGTCCTGACTTTGTAGGACACTGTATGACCCCATATAACATTTTCCCAAGGGCTTATAAAGTGGCCTGAATGACTGGTCTGTGTGTCTGCTGTCTACTCTAGATAATAACAAGAATGAGTGTAGGTTAAGGGTTCATTTTCCAGTCTGTTTAGAGGACAAAAGGTAAGACCAGCCCACCGACCAGATCAAATTGGATCATTTAACAACAAAATCCTTACGAGGGCAAATTCAGTGATAATCAGTGTTGAGTGTTGACCTTTATTTTTTTTATAGTCATGTTACTCAAAAGTGGCAGAATTCTAGGAACTCCTCCCAATTGAAAAAAAAAGTATCAAAAGAGATATGAGATGGAAATGGTACTAGGTCCTATAATCATACAGCGAGTCCTATCTGGCCATGGAATATAACTAAAAATATTGAGTAAAGTCCACATTTTGGGAAGAATGCAGCCAAAAAGTTGACATTTTTACCAGTATCTTGTGGGTGGAGGTTGTAAATCTATCCAATTGTATAAGAGTCAAGAAACTCACTTTTGATGGCTATATTTATGTTCATTTTGGTATTGATATTTTGTTTCAAATATCTAATGTGATTCATGATTTATAGAGAAAGAAATATCTGCTTTTTTACCTTTAAAAGTTACTGTACTGATACAGGGTGAGTCAAAAAGAATTAACACTCGTTTTGTTTGAATTTTCTACAGCAGTGAACAATCTACCAAATATACCGACTATCACATATAAAACAAGATTATTTCACCTACTAGAGGAATTTTGAATTTTTATTTTTGAACTTTGCATTGCGAAATTATGCTAACCTAAAGATAGGTACCCATTTTTCACTCTGTCCACGGAATCACTGTTGTGGAATTTGGCCAAAGAGACTTTGGATGAGTCTACACAAGTAAATCATGACATTCTTTGCTTGATTTGATACCTTTGTGTAAACCTTCATCAAGAAAAATGTCATTTCATTATTCAGAAATCAGTAACAAATTATGGAATCTTACACCCAAACTTTTAAGCGTTATTTCAATGAATGTTTGAAATTGCTCACATACCTTTTCGCGGAAACATTGAATGCAAATATGTAGGCAATCCTGTGCAATATTGCCGGTTGACGCACATTTTTCACCGACGCCTTCATAACCTGATGGAGGGGGCTACTTTGGGGAATCAATATTTGAACACTACATACATTGAACGTCCATCTGCCTTTCACTTTGCATCTCCATTCTTTTCTCTCCTTTCCCTCTCTTTTCTCTACTCCCTTTCTGCTTGTCATTTTCCCATTTTCCTGCTTTACCACAAGCTTAAGGTTATTTCCTGGCCAGGCCCATGGGGGAGGGGGGATACGTCCCCTCCTCTGCTCCTGTTAGGCTACTGTCATTGACTATTGTAAGAAATATTATCAACAACAGTTGTTACGGATTAGGTAGGCCTAATGGTTACTTAGAACAAAATACAAAGGTCATTAAGTAACTCAATGGCTTTTGCTGCTGTGGACGTGAAGAATTGTACAACCGTGGTCAATATGGTTTTTGGCGACTTTCTGTTAATTTACAATATCTGCAATATGCGAAAAGGTAAACTGTAGATTTTTTTTTACCAACGACAGTGGATATAATGAGCTATTGTTTTCATGTATAAAAACCAATTCCTAAACTTGTTTAAATATTTTTAATATTTTTCTGAAATCGAGTGTAATCTTTTTGACTCACCCTGTATTACCAACCTCCTACTCTTGTGTGAGAATTGATTAAAGACATACATTGGATTGGAACGTCTGCTTGTGGTCATATGATAACACAGCACTAACATGCATATACATGATGCACGTGCATGCTCACGTCACACACAAACAAACACACTCACCCCTCGTGTAATCTAGCAGTCCAAAGCTTTATATTCTTACAAAAAAGTGAACTTGACTGAAACCTTCAAGTAGCCTTGTAAGACAATCCCCTTGGGGCCGGTACTTGCAATCGATTTGATGTGGCGAACAGGTCCTGTTATATGCAGGGTACATACTATATGTAAGAAGTGTGGCTGGGTCCCCTGGGCATCAGTCTGCACACAGTGTTGTTGCTGCCTAGCAAGTACATCTTGTGAAAGTTACAAGTAAAATGTGCTAAACATAATCTACAACCAACTACAAACATGTGGATTTTGTTGGTGCCAGTTTCAACGTTGTTTAATCGCAAGCCAAATATTTTTGAATTTTGTTTGTGGGTCTTCGTGATTTGATATGAGGATAAATCGTCGGTTTCTTTCCAAAATGCATAAGATATTTTCTTGGCTCTGTGCAGGGTGTTTATTTCGTGCCGTCGCATTCGTCGCGAGTTGGGGAATAGGTTTGTCATGGTCTTTTGTGAGAATTGATGCTTAGGTGATTGGAACCAATGTTAAACCAATGTTAAATTTTGGGGAATAATTGTGCTCAAATGTGGCAAGGAGGGGAACAATTCTGATTTTCTCGAAAAATAGACACCCCTGGCTCTCTGTAGTTATTTCATGCAAATGGGCACGGAGCATGTGTAGTCCAGTGGATGTAACAGCTGATTCATAATCTACAGGTTGTGGGTTCCAATCCTGGTGTGTTGTGCATCTGGGCAAGGCACTTTATCTCACTTGACTCACTCTACCCAGGTTGTAAATTGGGAGCTGTTTGGAGAATATTATAATCTAAGTGCTGATAGGTGTTGGGCTATGGTTGCAGCGTAGTTGAAGTGAAATGATCTGGACGATTTCCTAGTAGCAGGAGGGGGAGCACATTAGGGCAAAAGTTTTGACTTTGTATGATTGCCAACAAAGTGGGAAAAAGTAGGACGTAGGTCATGTAAAGCTTTTCTCAAATAAGAGTCATCTTCAATTGGACACTAGAGTGGGAGTCAATAAAAGCCCTATATTCAGAAAGATTTTTTTTGAAAGGTTAAACATTTTGCTTGAATGTTTGCTTTGGTTGTTTACAGGAATAAACAGGCTATCAGAAGATTTTTATTTTTAGTGTCTTTCGGACTTTAGGTTCAGAAACTTTGAGGAGAGACCCGAAAATTTTGTTTGGCCACTTTAGCCATGCAATGTGGTGAGAGTGATACCGACGTATGCCATAACTTATTATAGCAAAGACAACACTTGTAATTTCAGTTGGTATTAATTTCTTCTAGATAAAAACATATCAGTTTAAATAAAACGGTCTATTGTGCAACATAATTATAAGTAAAGTATCTTCAACAAATGAAATTACCATTGTACAACCAGTTATTGAAAATCACTCCATATTGATGTCTCAGTTCATGTACATAAAGATATTGCTCAGAGATTTTTGTTTTACATCTCTAAGGTAATTATATTGCACAAATATGTCCATAAATTGCAAGAAGAACTAAAGCTTAAGTTTTCTGTAAATAAATTGGAATTAAAACTTAAGGCTTGTTTTTCAAGCTGATTACAAAACCACTATGATTTCACTTTGATTCCCAAGTTTTGCTGTAGGTTAAAACCATGAAAACTTACTGATCCAAAGTAAACTGTGGTCTTACACCAGCCATCTTGACTTTCCTATCAGGGACATTGAACATTTTTTTTCACTCAGCATTTTCTTTTGTAATGTTGGGCATATTATATTTTATAATCCTGTATTGTTTGACAATAATTTGGCGTTAAATGCTTTTACTAAAAGCACTGCTGAAAACCATGCATGCTCTATGTAAATGATGCATCTTTATGTGGCTCAAAATGGCCAAACACGATTTTTAAGTCTTTCAGCAAAATAGGCATAACTTCCTCCTCCAAAGTCCAAATAACACCAAATAAACATTTTCTGAAAGCCTGTTTATCCCTCTTCATATCCAAAAGAAACATTTTAGGGGAAGTAATTCTTAACTTTTTTAATAATTTTTATTTTGAATGTAGGGTTTTATTGACACACTGTAGAATATGGGTCTCTACATTCAGTTGTAACTGTGCCCAAGAACTACAGGATGGTCAGAACTCATCTCTGGTGAAATCCATGGTGCTTGAACCCAACATTATAACTAACTCCCTGTGGTACCCCTTCCTGCCATCACATGATCAACCCCGAACCACACAACCCACTCCCATCAGCAAATTAGAAACCTGCCTTTTACATCAACAGATATGTTTGGTGAGCTCCAGCATGTAATTCACAGTGATCCAATGTTTACGTGAACGGAGCAAGGGAAAGTGAATGTCCGTTGACGGATGGCTAATCTGATAGCATTTGAGACATGGTGATTGCTTCAGCAGAACAAGATCAGCAAGTGCTCTGTATTATTCATATTCCATTTCACAGCCAGCTGTTCTGGGCCAAAGTGATAGATCGATGACGTAACATTGATTTCATAGCAACCGTGGCAGATTAAGAATGAAGAAAGAGAGGATAAAATTAACTTTTTAAAATGAGCATTTAAGCAATGCTATTTTTAGTATGAATATTTAAACTTTAAGATTTTTTTTTCTGGGGATGGTTTTCCAAATATTATGAATCTAAATTTTAGGGCTCAATATTATGACTTACATTTTTTTAAAAATATGGCATAATTACATTTTACCTTTTGCACCTACTCTGTATAATATGCTTTATTCCATTAACAGAACAAAGCATATGATATACCATAGGTGTGAAGGGTATAATGAAATTATGCCAAGAATATTTTCACTAATACAATTTGCTCCAGATTCACATAAAAATGGTACATTGTTTGGCTGGTGAGACATAGCTGAATGCTAATTAATGTTTCAACCTAAATTAAGAATAAATTCAGTTTTCAATCTATTTGTTGGAAATCAATTTTAAGTGTTTTGCTATGCTAGAATGATCAAGTACAAAGACTTTTATGAAGGCTAATTTCAATATTTACATTCAGATTTTTGGCAAACCTGTTTCCCTTTGATGGATTGAAAGGATGACTGGCCAGTGTTTTTGAAAAAAAATGCACTTTTTTGTATTCTTATTTAATATTGAAAGTCAGTGCAGTATTGTTTTAAGTATCAGCAAAAATAAGTCACTACCATACAATTTTAGCTATAGGCTAGGTGATATTTAGAGGTTAATAACGACGCGCCAGCTGTTTTTAGGTTATTGTTTTAAAATGGAGGGATTTGATTTGGTCCCTAGGAATTTTCCCGAGGGGGGAAGCCCGGAGGAAAATTCCAAGGGACCAAACCAAATCCTGAAGAGATTCATAACTATCGAGATTAAGAAATAATTAAATCAAAAACCAATATTTTATTGTAGAATGTCCACGTGGTTCTTGAGTTTCGCGGTCGTCTCGTTTCATGTCTTCTTCATCCCCGTATGCAATCGAACAGTCCAATGGACACTTTCTTGTTGTTTACAAATCACAAACTACAGCGCTCGCGTGATATTCTTATATAGCCAGTGCGCACGTATTTGCCGCGCGCGATATTGACAACGTCATACGCGGAGGTCATTATAAAGCGTATTGCTGTCATTGTGAGATATCAATGACCTGCGTGGGCATTAGCATCTTTACACCAGAGTGAAATGTGATTGGAACGCAGGCATTGTGCCTATTCATGAGGTTGTGAATGTAATTCATATCAGGATCCGATTGCTTCTTTATGACAATGCAACCTTCTTGAATTTACATGGCAATATACATTCCTCAGGTTTAAAGGTGCAACGAGAGATTTTGGGGCACCCATATATTGTGTCATATGTAGTGATTTCATATAGATAAGACCCCCAATAGATTTCTTACCTTGTCTTTGGTTACAGAAATGCCTTGAAAGTGAAAACAAAATGCTATTTTCATTCGCTTAATTTCAATATAAAACATAGGCTGAATTTTGTATTTGCTCCTATACGAAAGTAAAAATTGCATAATTTTTGTACCAAAGAAATATTTTTCAGCTTAATCCTTTCACATGGGGACATTTCTGATAGAAAGCTTTACATTAGTGCAAAAATTAGATTTTTCACATTTTTTAGGGACACCTGTTATGTGAAATCTCTCGTTGCACCTTTAAGGGGACAAGCAACAGTTATTTAATCCAGATCATCAAAAAGTATAAAAATGGATGTGCTAACTTAGCCTGCTCAAAATAAAGACAAAACGGAACATTTTATTTCATACTGGACATCTATGCACATTAAAAGTCCAACTTGAGATCAAATTGGTTTTTCCTGTTATGTCCCAGATTTTGATATATGATATTGTGCACCATGACCTGTACAGTTTGACCTCAAACACGTACATTATTGATCTGTGTTTATTCTGTACTGGTGTGTACCACAATTAACTGTTTAGTGTAGATAAAGAGTTGCCAACACTGCATGTCAATTTAAGGGAGACAGTATGACAATTTTTAGATAGTCAATTTGTTTGAAATATTTCATGTTTTTTTTCCTTAAAGTTGTGTATTGGAATTGTACACAATTGCCCCTTATTTGTAAGCCAAAGTAATAAATGTCCACCTTTTGTTATCCTCTCAAATTATCACTGCTTGTCCCTTTAAACCATAGTGGCCTTGAGAATAATTTTCACACAAGAACAGCTTCCACCCTGTAACTGGGTGTTTACTAGTTCCCAGACTGACACTGTGTATAAAGGTTTAGCTAAAACATGAAATGTTAAAATGTAATGGCTGCAAGCCACAGAGACCTGACGCCTTTCTCGTTCCTCTTCCTTCTTTACCCAGGTAATTATTCACTAGCATAGTGAAAATTTGAAGGGCAAGTGCAATGAAAGCAAAGGTTTACTATAGATATATTCCCGTTAACAACAGAGTTTGTAGTGTTGCATGTGCCTTGCCTTGATCTTCGACATCAAAAGTTAAAGTCAGGATGTCTGGAAGCTATGCTTTACTCTTCTGGTCAGTAAGCAATTGTAGATTCAATTTTTTCCCCCTAAGGTCCTATTCAAATTGTGGGTGCCTTCATCATAGCAATTGATTTTGTCCTTGTGAATATTGACATCAAACTCTTGGTAGAACAAACTGCAAACACAAAAAAGCAATACAAAGAACAAGAGAACATGCCGGACACTCCCAATTGACATCTTGTGTGAGATGACCTAAAACCACCATTTCAGACCACCCTAAAGACATCTAAGTTGTGTTTTTTTTTTTTCTGAACAGCACATAGGGATACTTTGGTAGTATCTTCTGTGTGTGTGGCAATCTTTTTGCCATCTTTTCTTTCCAAGTATTTGGGCCATTACAACCAAACTCTCAGTCATTAGAACCACTGGCTCAAGCTTCATATGGGGTATAATAAGCACAAAGTTGTGCCCTCTATTGACCATATATGACCTTTGACCCCTTTTGTAAAATGCTTGTTAAATGTTAACCCTGCACTTTGGTGGACTACACTTTTTTAGCACTCTAACAACTCCGACATGATGGCAGATGACTCTAGCATTCCATGAACACTATTTTATTTAATTTTTCAAAACTCAAAAGACCCTATAAATTTTAACATTCATTGTCAGTCAAAGACATTCCTTTTTGTTCACACTTGTTGTCCAATTGAAAACTGGCAAAAAATCTGGCAACCATGTAAAAAAATCAAAGTAAGGTCATCTGGGGAGAAAGGTCCTGCAGAGGTTAAAATGTTTCATGTTTATGTTCCCATTTCTAAACCACAACGACAGACCGCAACTACTAGGGATTTAGGTAAATTTTTTTTGCTATAATATTGGATGGGCAGTTCATGTCTTTATCGTAGTCTGCACAAATCCACTAACTCAAAAGTTTATAACTTTAAAAAATCTTGAATCTACCCACAATAAACTGATTAAAGGGACAGGAGTAGATTTTTTTTTTAGGTACAATTCTATCAAGTAGCACGTATCAGTGGTAGAACACCTACCAATATGTTTCAAAGGTTTATTCTGGTCAAACAAGAACAAGAAAAAAACAAAACACTATGTTTTTTGAACTTGACTGTATTTAATTAATCTTTCCCCATAGAAAAACATGTTTGCATTCAGATGTGGTCCTAACTATGTTGGTTAAACATTCCAATTTTTCAATTAACACAGTTCTAAAAGAAATTGCGGCCTCTACTTTTTGAAATGCCCTTGTGTCTCTGTAATCACACACAGCAAGATGTTTTACCCTGCAACCCGTCGTAATTTCAATACAGCATGTTTGCATTCATTTTAAGAATCCTTTTGAGAGCTTATCATAGTATCCCCAATAATCTAAATTGGGATTTTGTTGCTGATTTCAATACGGTTTCCAGAACCATACTCGTGATAAGAGCTAGACCATTTGAACATTACCCTGATGGATCGCAGATCATATGGAACCGGTTTATTACCGAAATGCATGGTCTCAATCTCTTGTACCTTGCACTTAGTGTACCCTGCACTTAGTGATCAATGAAAATCATAGTGAAACAAGTGACATTGCTTTTGACTCAATTATGAAACTGTTAGGGGAGAGGAAGTTACTAACTCTCTTAGCTTCAGCAACATTTCAAATATATCTCTACAGGCCGACTTTAAGGGGAGCGAGAGTGATAGCTCCCCTAGGTCACCTTACAGCACATTTTAGGAGAGTGATTTAAAGCTCACCCTGGAATCTGTTCTTTCCCTGGTTACAGTGGCAAATACCACGGACCGCTCCCCTCAAAACACTCCCCGATATGACCAGGAGCTTTTTTACAGCGCACCACCTTATTTTACAGTCAGTCCCTTTGCCAACTACCCCAACCCGCACTACTCTAAAATTCTTAGTTTGTCCGCAGGCTTATCTAGTTTGATAAAGTCAGAGTGTGTGGATGATACCTGACTGAAAGCCATGTTCCACGGCCAAACGCCAAGGGTGTGATGAAACTCTGAGTGAAATTTAATCGATATTTTTTTACTTCCACTCCAAATGTGTCCACACGATGCCCAACCTCTGAAATCCCCCCTCTACCATTTCCCTGCTACACATAGCGGAGTGTCAGACCGAAGTCAACATAAACCGTAAGCATGACTTTCCCAATGTGATATTCAAACGCCGTAATTTGTCAACAAATATGACCTCGCGAGGTCACCTCCGCTCACTATCCCCCGAAGCTGTCAACGGCACAACACTCCCAAACACTCCCGAGTGTTATCGGAGGTTGAGCCTCACCCCCAAGTTTTTTAGATAAAATCAAAAACAAAAAAACACGCGTTTTTAACCTAATTTTAAAAAAAAAAAAAAAAAAAAAACGATCGACACTCCAGAGTTTTCAACTCTGGAGTTTCAGCTCCGTGTGGAACAATGAATGATGAAGGATAATAAGTTGACTGCCTTGCTGCTGGAGATAATATATGAAAGTCCAAATTTGGTGTGAGAACTGACCTGAGGTGGTTCCAAAGATTTAATGATATCGTTGTAAAACCCATCTAGTTCAAATGCATGTAAGTAGAGGGATTTAACAGTAACTTATGATGTGTTTATGATGGGTCGTATGTTGGGTTGAATTCCTTGTAATCCCCCCCCCCCCCCCCCCCTCCGCCCCCCGGATACTTCTGGTTTAGCAATGGTGTTTGCACAATAGTGCCATTGTGGGAATTCCTAACAAAGCATAGAATCTGTATTCGACTTTGATAATTGAAAAATATCTTGTCATTTTAACAAAATTCATTGGCCTATCATAGGTTTGGTACTAATGTCCCAATAACACATCCACGCACACCAGTTGCAAAAGGATATTAAGTTCCCGTTTGACAAGAAGTTTAAGCAGTGTGGTTAATAACCCCGCACAAACATTGGGACAACGGTTTTGAATGAGCACGTCTGAAAAATTGTTTATATTACCTTTAGTATGCTTGAGGGACATCAACATTTTCTGTCGTAGATTGCCATCTGTCGCAAACCCACTCTAACTGTCAGAATGGTCAGCGCATAAACTAACCATATAAATCAAACTGAGAGTAAGAAAATTGCTCAGTTGTGACACAAGTGTTGTCAAATTGTAACCAAGTATGTCTTTTTTTGATGATCCACCTTTTGTAGGATTTCGAGCAAACGAGTAAGAAGCTGCGGACCAGATGGGTGGAAAGTAGCAAAGATGCCTCCCAAGGAGGTGAAGCAGGACAGGATGGTGACAGGAGATTTAGATGAAGAAACAGCATCAAGACAAAGGTAGAACATTTTCCTTCCTCAAAGTGTTTTCCGATTGTTTAGGACACACTTACCCCGGACGTAGGATAAAATTTGATATCAGATGGAACGATGTTTTTGTCCCCTGGGCTTTAGCAATAGGGGGATTTTGTCCATAGCAAATCTGTTGTCAGGTCTGTCTCTTACCTGTATATACGACCCCCTTATGTGATTAGATGACACTTGCACCCAGGATCTTAGTATTTGGTAAGGTGTCACTGTACTTGCAAAGACCAAGACAGGTTTGGCAAAACATGATTTCTTAAGACTTGTTGTATTTTGGAAGTGATCCTTATTTGCTGCCTATGGTGAAGATTTCCAGAAAACTGTGTGCATGTTTGTACCTTTCAAGCCCTCCTACATCACAAGGTATGTCAGCGCCCATTTATCATCAATTCAGGCTCAAATCAAACATTTCTCTGCTTGTCAGCACTTGTACACAGTATCTGTGGTAGTTTTTCTTCTCAGCAAAAATGCCACAGGCACCATGTGGATTTTCCTTTAGGTATTATTCTTACATTCAGAAAATGATTGTGATTCTCCCAGTGTGAAAATGAACCTGTGAATAGGTGACATATGATGATGGGGAAAAATATCCTTTGCCAAAAGGATAATGGTTTTACTGTGCATTAAGACTACTCTTGGTGGAGGGTTGATAAGACATGGAAGGTAAACAAAGGTTATAGCTGTGACTTCGGAGATGGTGTGATGGGAAACAAATGCAAATAATTGGCAAAAAGTTTTTGAGTGGAGGAGGAGGGCGCCCAAAGGACTCTACGAGTGGTCCTGGGCCAATAATCATGTTTATTCTTTAATGAACCATCCTGTAAATCCTTAGGCTAGATGTGGTTGTTATAACTCTATCCATCAGGAAAATGAGAAAGTAGAATGGTAATAAGTGGCAAAATACATATAACATTACAGGATATTAAAGGTGGATGACCGTCATCATCAACTTATATGTTGTTTTTCTCCCTACGTAGAAGCATATAACCAACAAACACAGTGTTATAAAAGTTTTTAATTAAAATAGGCCCAGTTTGCCATGTAGAATATTTTTTTACCAAATGGTCCCCATAATGACAGAAAACATGATCCCGATTACGTCTTGAAGATGGGGAAAGTTAGGCCATTATGTTCTCTGTATGCATCTGCGCATGCATAAATCTAAAATCTTAAGGTTGTTAGTGTTGTGTTGATTATAGATTGCGTCATCACATTAGTGGGTGTTTGTGTTCATAACATCAAAAGGAAACCTTTACTGGGTCTAAAATTTCGGTGTGGTGATGAGAAAAATATGACCCTTTTGGTATCAAAACTCAATTTGGATGGGGTTGAAGAGGTAGACGATGGGTGGGTGGAGGACTTTATAGCAATTTTCTATGGGATCACAAATTACAATGGCCGATGATCCTACCTTAAGCGACACTGGCACATTTTCAGAAAATATCAAATTCTTTAATTTGCTCACAAAATAAATAGTTTTAGACCATTGGAGAATAACAATTATTGTAAAACATGTAAAAAAGGTGACCTGGGTGATGTGTTTCTTGTGTTAAAAACATTCTGAGTCATCTACTGAATTAATGTCGCGGGCGAAATTAATTATAAAATCGTTCTGTTTACCCGTAGGCGCGCTGTGGGCTTAATAATTCAGGTGAGGCTATTATCAAGCTTTACAACCATGCAAAAATATCAATTTGAAAAATCTTAGAGGAGCATTATTAGTTTTCAAATGTGCCGCGTCTCTTTAAAATCGATGATGAAAATGATAAGACAACAGTATATTAAGTGTGTAGAGTCGCCAAAATATATCACAGTGGTTAATTTATAAACAAGGAGATTGAGCCAGCCAAGCAGATCCAATATGGAGAAATTACAGGTTGTACATTTGATTGCCTGTATGCCATTGTGGAACAAATGCTGTAGGCAATTCTAATCTGCTAATGAATAGCACATATTATGCACTGTCCAACTTGGTAATCATGTGTCACTCTTTGTGTGTTTCGTGTCCATATCATTGATGAAAAGGCTATGTATAGTAATTACATTTTTATCCCAGCTGTCCAGACAAATGAGGGAAAGTAGGTGACAAAAGTCAAAACGATGGTTGTTTATTTTGTTGACAGGGAGAAGAGGAGCCTGAACTGTTTCCAAAAAGAATGTTCCACTGCTTAAAACCAGGAATCTTAAAGTTTAAGTTGAAAGATGTATTTGTGATTTGTGCACTAATTTTTTTTTTTAGGTTCACTAGATATGCACAAGAAAGGGTATCTCCAAAATTCCATTTGATTTGACAGTGTTTCGATGTATAGTATTAGGGTTTTTATCTAGGGGCCCCATAGACAACGGTGTTGTAATTTCTGTCAGTTTAAGGGCAGAAAACACCAAAAATTCAAATTTCTTCAGAATAGGAGGTCGAATTTGCACACAAGATAGGCCACACATACTATACTTAGGCCAATGGTTTCAGATGATATAAAAATCTCAATTTTTTTTAGGCAAGTCTGCGGACGAGGATTGGTCACGAAAGCCCCTGGAAGCTCACAGGTTGGATGTAGGTATGAAATAATCGTCCCCAAGGAATCTGAAAGTAATTTGTACCAAATTGCTGCTTATACTTGATAGCGACCTATACATAGCAGGAGGAGAAGTCTTAGCAATATCATCTGGGTATGTGGATGGCCAATCATTACACTGGTATTTTATGATTAACAAGAAGACAAGAGACAGTTTGCACCTACTATTGAAGTTAGATGGTTAATTTATTTTGTCAAGTGTGGCCATTTCTTAAACCGAAGGCGTAATTTAGATTTGAGTTACAACTCAGAAATCACCTGGCATACCATAGCCAATCTGTATCTGATGTAGAAGCACCTTCAGCTCTTGTATTATGTCATCATCTAGTTTCTAAATCTAATTTTGTCTAAAACAGCTTTTGTTGTCAGTCTTAGCAAGACTCGTGTTTTATATAATGTTGTCATGCTCTTTTTTGGAATGTAACATTTGGTTGAATGAAGGTTTTAAGGCTGGCAGGGTAGAATCGTTTAAGAAAAATGCTTGTGCTTTAAGTGATTACTTAAGAGTATGCTGATTAAAATCATTTTGGGAAAAGACATACTTGAAAATAGCATTCACTATCGTCCCACATTTCAATTCCTAGCCCGGCTTGTCTTTCTAAAAAACACAGAAAAACTTGTTTTTACTGAAACTTGGCCAAAATATAATGAATGGGCTTGAAATGGATACAAATCTAGCACTTTCTTCGAGATCATACAATTAGGCTAAAGTTAATTCTATGCCAAAAGTATAAAACTGAAAGGCAAACTTTCCTTAGATTTTTATTATAGATCAGCCGTTTTATTCACAATCATATTTAATAACATTAATCACATTTAAGTATAAGAACGATTAACATTACATAGTGCACATACACTAAAATTACAACTGGCAGGATAAAAGTCTAGGACAAAGAGATACCCGCCAGCGAGTCTCTTTTGCAAGCGAGTTAAAAGTGGAATGGAACATAACAACAAACGTACCATACGGAAACAAAATTACAATTCAAAAGCTGGTGGGTTCATCCATGTAGGTTCAAATTGAACACCATTAAAATGTATACAGTTACGTACTCACACCGATGACTTCATGTTCATACCATCATTCAATCGTAAGATCCACCAAAATTATAACGTCAAAAGACGAAAACAACACACAAACATTTTCCGCTTATCCCAATAAAAGGATGTAATGGCTGGAAGATGGACAGCCAAGCCCTCAATAACAGAGGTGGCTAGCAAGTTTCAGAGGCTGACGCCGTGCCACTTCTATTACATGTTGCTACTACTTTTATCCATTTGTAAAGTAAGTTTTTTGCTTCTGATGTAGAACTACCCTTTAAGCTGGCTGATTTTTTTAGGATGGACTTCACATATATTAACACAATGCGTGCTATATTACATAATAATAAAGAAATTTTGCTGACAACCACGCCTTGTGCCTGCAAAATTTGTGCCATCTTGGCTACATTCTTCTTGCACTTTTAGAATTATCAACCTGACATGCTTCTATAATTGACTTGTCACTACTCTGCAGTATCCTTGCAGAAAGGGTTTACCCCCCCCTTACCAGCCACCACACCACTACTTCATGTTCTCTGTATTTAAGCTTACAGGTGTTGTCATTATTATTTGGAAGTATTTCTATTTTTTTTCTTCTTTTTTTTTCACCATGTAACCTACAGACTAAGAATCAGTTGTGCAAAGTCAATCAGCTCACCATGAGAACCGGACGAGTTTGAAAAGATGTTTGGGGCGGCCTTAAATCAAGATCTGCCAAGTGGAGGTCATTGCGGCACAGGACCTAACATAATTCGATGATGATAGGGAAATGCCTTTATCAAGCTGGATGAGCATAGAGGAAGTCAATGATAGCAGCATCGGCACTACAATCAGGGGAGTGATTTACTGTGTAAGTTCCCGACACACACACACACCGGGTCCCCGCTTTTGCTGATTTTTTTTATAAAAAAGGTCCAAATCCCGAGACACTGCACGTTCCTTTTTTTGGTGTAAAATGTTCAAAAGGTCAAAAAGAACCATTTTACACTGTATTAGGGCCCCCCTTTTACAAAAAAGGCCAACATTTTTTACAGTCCTGCCCTCCGTAAATAAATTGGACGTTCAATTTGATTTGAAAATTGTAAGACCGAATCTCATCAAGGGAGCTTAATTTGATCATTGTGTTAAATTACTTCAAAACTCTGAAGTGAATCGCACAAGATGGGACCAATTAATTTGACAAAATGTGCATTAAATGATGAGCACTGTGCCAATGTACTGGTTTTCCAATACCAACCTAGATTCAGTATTTAAGTAGAAGATCAAATGCTGGAGAACTCTGTATGGACTCCTTAGAACTTGTGTGGGGGTGAAGGGCATTCAGTGATGTAAAAGGAAGTAGATTTCAATGAAAAATGACGAAAACTTGGATAGGCTTTGATCTTTCGAAAACACAATATATACTGGATAAAATTAAGGAAAAGAGGGAGAAAGAAGTAAATGATAAAATTATTTATGGGCAATCAGGCAAATTAAAACTCGCTTTGGCCAACAGTAATGTTAAGAATTTGTTTTCAATCAAGGCAGGGAAAAAAAGGAAGTCGGTCATTATCTCAGCTCTATGAATGTAGTGAGTGGCCTAGAGGAAGAGAAGGACAAGCAAGGTGGTAAAGTGCTGTTAGGCCACTTAATTGTTTACATGGTTACAAAATGATATTCCCATTCATAGTATTAAGGGAGATGCCTCTATATATTCATCTGCATCAAACAAACTTAATTTGGCATGCCAGTAAATTTCCGCCATTTGAAATTGCGAGAGTTGAATTTGGCAACAGTTTTGGTAATTTATTGGTCAAATAGCTGTGAATTCTTCAGACGGAAATTTACTTTGAGAATCACAGGTGCTTTTTGTGGTTATCTGCAAAAAGGGCACATAGGGGATTTCGTTGACAGGTGTATTGTAATCTGTGGCAACATTGTAACCTAAAAGTAATTGCCCACTTTTCCCCACATTGTCGATCAATTTTTTATGATACTGGATACAATGGTCCTTGGGATTGTCCGTATGGTGGGTGACCTTTGACCTCATTGTGCCTTTGACATCATGGACCTTTGACCTCATGTGACTTCTGTCTCCTCTTCACATACGAGATGGCAGACACACTTTGTTTGATCTTTTAATCCAAAATGTTGGGGCATACTGAAGTTATATGTCTCAAAGTGGGGTTCAGTTGGGGCTTTTTGAGATCATCCACTTCGATCCATCAGCTGTCTGCCCCCAAATTTGCTTAGTGAACTGGGTCAAATTTAAGAGATCACAGTTAGCAAAGGAGGATAGATGCGTGAGCCCAATATCCTTGTGGGGAAGGGACGGACACCCAGGGAGGGAGGGGAGATAAAGGGAAGGGGGGAGGAAAGGTGGAAAAAGCAAGGCCACGGGGCGCTAATACATGTTGGGTTACGACAGGCTGTGCCACACCTGCTTGGAATTGCTGGCTATGCCTTAGGACTGTATCATACTTCATCATTGTCATAGCGGGTGGGAAAAATTAGGTAACCAACAGATTCTAGGAAAGGGCACCGAATGTGTGTAATAAAAGTGCTGGAGACTAATGTGTGCACAATGAGCCATAGCTTCATAACTTCGGATAAATTTGTAATTCATTCTTGCTCCGTCATCAAAGTGTTGCATTAATACATAATAATAATAATAATAATGCGACTGTAAAGCGCACATGATCCACCATGCTGGGTGCCGCAAGGGCCGCACAATTGAAACAAATATACACACAACACAATATCAAGTACAGAGAATTGCTTCAAAAATGGACAATAAATTAAACATTATTGAAAAACTTTTTAACAGTTTCTTAAATGTTGTTAATTACACTGACAGTTTTGAGCTAGATGGCTGTTCATTTACCACCAAGCGTGGGGCAGCAATGGCAAATGATTATCACCCCACATCTATTGGATCTGGACTCCTTCCGAAGAAGCATGTTACTAGGACGTAAGAACGAGTGGACTGTACTCTGACAGCAGTAATTACTGAAATATATATAGAGCAATGTTGTTACAACACATTTATAACAATTAGTAATATCTTGAAAAAAATTCTGTAATGACTGGAAGCCAATTAAGTTCATTTCAAAAATGGGAGTTATAGGCAAGTCTTTTGAAAAAGTGAGAATTCTAGCAGCAGTGGTTTGAATGCGTTGTAAGCGTGCAAGTTGAATTTCTGGCCCAGACCAAAGGAACGAGCGTTTCATTGTCAAGACGTGAGTGATGAAGGCCCACTGGAATTATCTGTTTCGTAGAACTGCGGAAAAAGAAAAATGGTACAATGACAAATTGGTAACATCTGGAGAAGAACATGCACCAGAACAAGAGCAAGAGGTCGTAAACACCATTCATCAGACCATAACTAAGGGCGAGATAGAGACCCAAATCCAACTCTATCCGCAGCAGTAATGGTGAGAGTTATTTCCAATCCAGCTGAAATAGACAAAGATGGTGTTGATGATGGTAAGGCCCGGCTACCAATAATCAGCCCCTAACCATTGACCCATCAGTTCGTCATCC
>JAMKCH010038969.1:0-14132 GCA_023653785.1 Ophioderma brevispina
TATTTTTACTTTCAATGCAATGGTTTTCGCATTTTTACGGCTCCAGGATTTTACTTCTGCATGTAGTGATCCCAGCTGCCAGTCAATGCCTGTTTTTTTATACAGGTTTATTTTTAACAGTGCAGGAATTTCCATCACTGTAATGCTCTGTCCAAGCCTTGCTTTACAAGACCTTAGTCGGCCCTCAATTGGAATACCGTTCTACGATTTGGGATCTCACTGCCAGAAGGCAATTGAATCACATCGAGGCCTTCAAAATAGATCCGTTAGATTTGCTGTAATAACTACAGCCGGGAATGCAGTGTCTCTGCGATGAAGCATAAAATGGAGTGGGATTTGTTTCCCCCTGGAGGAGCGTCGGCTGAGGCACGACTGTTGTTCTTTACAAAGCTTGCCCCCAATCGCTGCTATTGATATACGCAAGGTTCATTCCAGACTCAAGCACGAGAATCACTACTAGAAAACATCTGCGATGTCTTCACGACGTTGCTACCAATAAGGATTGTTACAAATTTTCTTTCCTGCCACGCACTATTGCTCAATGGAATGCTCTGCCACCATCCCTTAGACAATCACCCTCCATCGAAATCATGAAGCCAGCTCCAAAATTATAATCTTCATGAATTGACTCGGGGTTCTTTATTAATTTCTGCTGCCTGTTCCACGTCTCGCCCTTGTGCGGGATATCCAACTTATTGGATGTTGCACAGTCATTCTGGCCTATGTCAGAATTTTATTTATTTTAATTTTACATATCTGGCTAAAATATCAGCAAAATACATAATGCAAAGCATAAATAAGAGTGACAAAGTAGAATAAAACCACTGACCCAGTGGGCTAGCCATGAGGAATCAGGAGCAACGAATCACTATCACCCAAAAGGTGTGACCCTCCAACCCCGAGACATAAAACTTAAAACATATTATTGCACAAGTTAATAGAATTACATAAATATAAAAACAATTACAATAAAATATGTACGAGTCCAGCTCTAGCGCTTCATGCACATTTGAAACAGATAATTTTTGAGGTGGTACTTGAAAGAATTCCTGTTGGGTTAAAAAAATTGAATCCTGACAGAAATTGGAAGCTCCGCCCGAAGGCGAGGAAAATTTGCACTGATGGTGCGTATTTATAGCTGTTCAGTTTTGGGTATAATACGGTCATTAAAAGATGTTGTCATAGTGACGGACACTGACAGTCCAGTTGCCAAAACAAAAACAGCGGAATTTAAAATACAATTGGCAGCAAACAAATTGACAAATATTTTTTCTGCTAGACAAATCCATGAGTTTGAGCTGAATTAAACGATGCCTGTAAGATTGGTCCCCCCTTCTTTGACCCATATAATCTTTTAGCACTCCTCTGATAAGTTTCCAAAAAAATTATTATATGATTTTGCGGTACACAACAAACTGGTGAACAAAATCCATAAGGGGTAAAACAGTGAACGATACAAAGTTAGCAGGATTTTGGGGTTTTGTTTACCACACAACAGTTCTAAGAACATTAGTTTTGTTGACTTTTTTGTTACATTGGATACATGTTTGTTCCAGGTTCGATCGGCTGATACCTGAAACCCGATGAGACGTAGGCTGGAGGCTTCTAACAGCTGGTATTTGAACAAAATAAACTGCATTGGTTGGATTTGCGACGACATATAGACATTACTTGACATTTCTGTGGATTAACTTAGAGCATTGTTCTCTGACCACCAATCGAGTGTATTCAAATCATTTTGGAGAATTACTTCATCAGAGTGATTGTTAATCGTGCGCGAAATAAAACTATCATCATCATACTGGTTTAACCTGGGGAAATTAAATGGAGGTGAAATCGTTGTTGTAAATGTTAAAAGCAGTGGCCCCAAGACAGAGCCCTGGTGCACACCAGATAACACCAAAACAAAATCAACATTTGGTCCGCGCAAAAACCACTCTTGGTCTACGGTTGGAAATAAAAGAAGAGATCCAGTTCAACAGGGGACCTCTGAAACCATAAGTGCGGGGAGCTTTTTGCAAAAAGAACTGCATGGATAGAGAATCCAAAAGCGGACTATAATCAACAGAAATTAAAATCAACACGTGGGGTGGAGATGTGCGACGATCAAGAATCCTATTCAACTCGCAGATAGCTTCACACAGCGCCCGTGGGCAACATATTACCTTGGGGAAAAACCATCTGGTCGAATACAGAAGACCATTATCCAAAGGTGACACAATATGGTCAGAAACAATGCTCTCCAACATTTTGACAACCATAGATGTGGAGTGCAATCGGCGAAGTTTTTTAGTTCGCACCGATTACCTTTTTTATAAACAGGCACAACATTTGCTGTCTTCCCACAATTGGAAGGGTACCACTAGAAATAGATCAGTTAAAAATTCGAGTAAGCACAGGGCTGATGGAATTAGCACACAGTTTTAGGCAACGGCATGATCTATCATCAGGACCAACTGCTTTATCAGGAGACAACGACTGATTATTTTGTAACACCATGTCATTAGATATAATTATGTGGACTTATGGTACGGAACATCAAGTTCGGTGCTGTTCTCCCTGACATCAGAATTTGTAAATAACTGGCAAACACTGGTGGAGCCATTCGCTATAACTGAGGATTAGATGTCTGGGCGCCATCATACAAAAAGAACGATAACCTGGTTCAGCACGTTGGGAGCGACAAAAGACCAAAAGCTCTTCAAATTATCATTCTTTTCAATTTTTGCTTCCCAGTGCGATTATAGCCTGTTATTTTTAGCATAGGAAAATTGAATTCTTTAAACACGGTAGGCATCCCATCAGTTTGTTACGCAGTTCTCTTATCTCTGATGTAAGCTTTTTGTTTTTTAGTACTTAAGCGCTTCAGGTCTCTTGAGAACCATGGTTTGAATTTGCGTTTTTTTGGTCACTTTGGGAATAGATTGATTGATATATGATAAAAAAGTCTCTGTGAAAGAGTTATAACCTGATCAATGGGCCAGTCATTATGAAAACCTTATCCGCAGTCTGTATGTTACAAGAGATCATTTAGTTTACGAACATCATCGCGGCATATTGATAAAAAGTTCTGCGGAGGTTTGGCAGTCTTTGAGGTTTGCCTCTAACGTTGAAAGTCACCATATTATGGTCTGCAGATGGATTTTAACTTTTCAGTCACTTGAAATCGTAAACTTGATCGGAGCTCGAAAAACCAATCAATCAGGATGTTACCAACATCAGGAATCCGAGTGTACCAGTAACACTGATGTAAACCAAAACATCGGAGATGGCATTGAGCTTATCGAAGTATGTACTATTGCGCATGTAACGAGTGGATGCAAAATCAACATTAAAGTCACCAAGGAGGCAGGTACCAGCAAAACCTCAGGCTTAAGTTTTCGAGAATCTCCTCGAGACAATAGGGCTTTCATGTCTTTGGGTTTTTGGACGGTAAAACCCTCCGCAGAGCCACCGTTTATTTGCAATGTTAACTGATGCCTATTGAATTGAGCTGTAGTTTTTGAGAGCAGCTGTGTGACGGAGTAAGTTCAATCGTTTCCAGAGATGGGTGAAGGCTAAAAGACCACCACCATTTGGATGCGATCAGTTCTAAACATGGTAAGTTACTAATTAAATGCACTTGGCATATGATCAAGCCAGTTTCGGTGATGCAGCAATCTGAAACGTCACGTGTTACACGAAAGTTTGTAGTCTAAAGCTTGTTTTTCACACTGCGGGCATTCAAAAGGAGACCTGAATAGCTGATGTGACATCAATGTTTCATCGTCACAGTGACTATCAGATGTAGGTAAGTTTTAAATCCGGTCCAGGTTCGGTTCAATATCACCCAGAAGGAGTAGAATTTGAAAAGAGGCAACATGATTTGCAGATAGTTGCTCGATGACCACAATATTGTCATTGGCTAAATGAAGAGCTTGATGTTAAGTTGTAAGCTGGATTGGCCTTGTCCAGTGGTGAGCAGGTGCCACTTCTGCAGGCAGGTAAGCTTAAGTTGTCAAGTAATCAGAGTCATATATGTAGTTCACAGAATAAGGATGTCACCAACCACCATATCAGCAGGTCACTGAAGGTTTTAGTTTCCATCCTACCTGATTTTGATGAGACTTGTTGCCAGGTGAAGGGTTTTCAAGGATGTTAATTAGCACCACACACACCAGCCCCCCAACCACCTGCGGCCCATATTTGCTACTTCAAATGAACACATTACGTCCAACTTCATGACTTACTCAATTGTCTTTGAACCCTTACCAGCCCTGAATTGAAAATCATCCGGTTAAAGCGATTCGTTCAAATTCAATTGTTATAGAAGAGTGTATGATGTGGTAATTAAAAAGAAATGACCATCTCAAGAAATGACATTCATTCCACCAGTTGATACCCATTCCGATTGAAGGTTGGGTGAAATATCTTAAGTATTTTGTATAGGATACCACAGCTATTAACTTTTAATAAAATGGAAATGAGTAAAAAAAATAATAAAATTGTATTAAATAATTTGGTTTGGTTTTATTCATGACAGTTGCTGCAAGTAACATTTTCAGATAATGCAGTGACCTCAAAACCAAAAATTGAATTTGTCATTTTTGCCATGGAATTGTACCCTGTTGACGATAAAATATGTTTAATTAATTTCAGACGAAAAAAAAATAAGTTGTCCTCATTATACTCCATGGATCAAAGAGAGAAAGATGCTTGCATAAGGACATTGGTTACGCATATCGGCGAAGTAACTGATTTCTGCGCATTTATTATTGTCTAATTATACCTTTCAATACTATGGGGTATGTCAAGTGCAAACATGGGCGCCAATCGGCGTTTTTTTTTGGGTGGGGGACACTATCAAATGTCCCCCCCAACCCATGATTTGTACTAAGGCCAACCACCCCGCTTACTAATGGCGGATCCGGGGCCGTCGGCCCTCCCCCGTCGAAAAAAAATAAATGCGACAATGACACTTTCGTTGGCAAATACTCGTAACCGATAAATTTCCAAAATTACAAACCTGATTTCAGTGCAGGGCTCATTTTGGTTTGAGAAATGACAACTTTTGTGATCGTCACGAACACTTTTGTAGTATACCTTACAACGGCCAGCATGTGCACCAAAGATTCACCAACTCCATCGAATTTAGAGCAGGTCGTTACTATAAAGAAAAATTATACTTCTCAAAAACAAAATATATAGGCTTACGCAAACATTACGCCAACTTTGAAACTTGACTTTGTGGACGAAGCAAGAGTACTATTAAAGTGTCTTTAGAACAGTGTTGTTTTTAAGCAAAAAATCTTTATCCAAAATACTTGTTTCAAATTTGTTTTCTGTTTAAACATGCTATTGATCCATGAGAGTTATCTCTGTATGATCCATATCATTTTGTACAATATTTTGTGCAAACAATTGTTGAAAAAAAAATTATAAAGCTTTATATTGTTATTGTTTTGAGAAGAATGTCTTGTTATTACTTTTAACATGACAGTGGCACTAACACTTTTAGGAAGATATCATTGACCCATATGAGTGAGGTATCTAATTCGTTTACACAAAATGTGGTTTATTATGTGAACTCCATTGGAATGGGAGAAAATGGGAAGGTGTACAAAACTGTTCATATCTGCCAGATACGAACAGTTTTGTACACCTTCCCATTTTTACTGCTTCCTTTTTCAAGTTCATCAGCATTAAAAAGCCGGAAAGCGTTTACATCGTGACATCTTCAAAATTCGGCGATCGATCGAACGGCGATTTTAAGATCGTTGCTCATAGCATTATAAAGTGAACCACTTGTACATTTCAAATTGTTTCTATAAAATTTGCATAAGAAAATGTGTTTTGGGAAGTAAATATTATACTAGGGGGTCCGCGCGAAGCGCGTGAGGGGGCCCCATCCACCCTTGATATATGACCTTCATGGACATCTTATACGTGATTAATTCAAACAAACCTAACCCATCAACTAGATTTTTAAGACCGTTGATCATACCTAGAAGAATTATAAAGTGAACCACTTGTAAAGTTCAAATTATTTCTATCAAATTTGCATAAGAAAGTGTGTTTTTTGGTAAAGTTACATTGGCGGGATCCGCGCCTCGCGCGGGCGGGGACCCTCCCGTACCCACCCCCGCACAGCTTAATATTATACATGAATTCTCCTGAACACTTTACATGTATTATTTCAAACAACCGTAACCCATCCATATTTTTCTTTTAAATACCGGTTATCATACAAGGTGAAAAAACCCCCCAAAAAGTTTCAAATTGTGTTGTATCAATTTTTGGGGCATGTTTTCCTACAAAATTTGCATAAAAAAAATGTTTTTTCAAAAGCGATCATGGCAGGGGTTCCGCCACGCCGCTTACGACGCCATGGCCCCTTGGCGGCTGTCAACTTCCATTTTCAGTTTGGTTTCCCCCCTCCCCCTCCCTACCGCTTACCATATCACATACGATTGAAAGAATTATCAGCTCGCTGCGCTCGCTGGGCATATCCAACGGTGTTTTATCGACAGTTCGAGAATCTGAACGGGTGTGTGTGTGTGTGTGGGATGGGGGATGGGGCAGGGGTTTTAGCAATTTACCCTAACGCAATACCCATTAAGAGTCCTCCATATATCAATGCCCCCCCCCACGATTGATTGGCGATTGACGCGCCTGATTCCAACAAGATCTGGGTCACGACGCAGTAGCCGCCGATGCACAAAGTGCAAAAAAGAAGAAAACCTTTGTTTGGTTATTCAATAATAGTGTATTGTACATAATATATGCAAAAGTTACGGTGTCCCGGAACGCCGCCAATTTACACAAAACTATTTTTTCACCCAAATTAAGATTTACACGCAACAAAAAATTTTATTTTCTAACCTGCATGATTTTTTTACACACAACAGGAATATTTCACACAACATGAGAATTGACACGCCAACAAAAATTGTATTTATTATATACAACGTAATATTTATTATACAATGCAATAATTGAGTACACCAATGCAATGATATATGACAACAAGGCAATATATGATTACACAATGCAATAATTATGATACCAATTTGCAATGATATATTAAACAATGCAATGAATATTACACCAATGCAATAATATATTACACAAGGCAATAATATATTAACAAGGCAATAATATATTCACCGCAATGCAATAATTATATTGCACAATGCAATGAATAGTACCCAACCCAAATGCAATGATATATTACCCAATGCAATGATATATTACCCAATGCAATGATATTACACAATGCAATAATAAGTACCCAATGCAATAATATATTACACCAATGCAATAATATCTTACCACAATGCAATATATTACACAATGGCATAATGTATTACACATATTGACAACTAATATATTACACAATGCAATTCAATAATATATACACAATGCAATTAATACATTAAACAATGCAATATATTAACACAAGGCAATAATATATTACACAATGCAAAAATCATAATACACAATGCAATAATATAATTACACAAGAAAACTTTTTACACCAAGACCAAAATAATTACACAATGCAATAATATATTCACAATGCAATAATATATGACACAATGCAAAATAATAGATTAAACATGCAATATATTACACAATGCCAATAATTCCATTACAACAATGCAATAATATAATACACAATGCAATAAATATTCCACTGCTAATAAATATTACACAATTGCCAATAAATATTACACAGAGCAATAACTATATTACACAATGCAAAAATCGAGTGCACAATGCATCATTTATAATAACACACAACCTGGGAATTGTTTTCACACATACAAATATAAATATACCCCAATACTTCCGTGGAATTATGTTCACACACAATGCAAGAATTAATAACACGCTCCAGGCATTATTTTTACACACACTACAAAAAATATAAATAAACACACTCCCGGAATTTTTGCGCAATGCCAGTCATATTTACACAACGCAAAAATTCTCTCGCCAATAATAATAAAGGGAATGGACAACGAGGCAGCAAACTGGGTCACAGAACTCTGGCCACAGATCACAGAAATCTTATAGCTCTATCATGTCACAGATAGTAATAGCGCCATCACATGACATAAAATACGATGACAAGGGTAGGACATGCCATCAAACAGGAACAAGTTAAATTCAAATCGGCCATCATAAACCGGCGTGACCTGAATGCTAGTCTTTTCACAGACCGACCTCAACGGTAAGGGGCGCTCTTACGCACATCGCACGACTTGACAAAGACTATCTGGTGTTACTAAATATTTAAATCTAAATGACCGGTATTGGAATATACTATTTTGCAGCGGGGTTAGTGAGTTATCCCACCACAGCCGAGTTAACCCTCAACACCCGACGAATTTGAAGAAAGTTCATAGTGCTTTGCGCGAAACGCATCTGGAAACAACGAAACAAAAATAATAAATAAAAGTCACTTGTTTACTTACTACAACACGGATTTTCTCAATGGTGAATTTTGCACAAAAATTTGGCAAAGTTTCAGACAGGATAACTCCAAAAACAGGGATGTAAATTTTCAGGAATTTCCTGATTTCAGGAAATGGGAAACTACTCAAAAATTCCGCATTTTTATTTATTTCAGCCCGTTTTAGGCCTTTTTGCTCAAATTTACGCGCTTTTTTCCGGATCTCATCCACTACTTTCAGGATGAGTAGTTGCAACTCATGTTTCATCTGTGTCCAAAAATACCAAAGTAAAAGGTATAAAGTTTAATTTTCATACGATAGAAACAATCGGTTTTCTGTAGGAAATTTTTCATTTGTCGGATTCTAACTAAAGTATTCTCCCATGTACTCAAATTTGGAAAAGAAAAGGTAAAAAAAATCACACTTTGTGACATTTGTCTTAATAATATTTCCACAATATAAGACCTTTTATAGAAAATGAGAAAAACCGTTCCTAGATAAATTTGTCTTGCTTATATTGCCTTAAAAATAAAAAATAACATAATAAAAAAAAAATACAATTCAAATTGTTTTTGTTAGGCTGTCTGAAATTTTGGGCAAAATCATGGTTTTTGTTTTTTAGTATTTTTTTCTAAAATACGGCTGTTTTTCAGCAGGAGGAGTTGATTCCCACGGCCATCCACCTGTTTGACGGGTCTGTGAACTTTTAGTTCAAGTTAATAGTGAGTACGAGTTTGTGATATTCAGTAATAGACACATTTGATGATTCAAGTCACGGCAAACGTGTAAAAGTAATTGATGTCTTTAATAATGCCCCTATTACTTTTGGATAGGCAAGTTCTTTTTATGTGTAGTTAAAATAGAGATGTATTCTTCCAATGGCCCTATAGACTATCATTTGAGAGGCAAATTGAAAACATTTCATATTTTGGTGAAAATGTGCCAGTGACGCTTTATTGATGATATTAACGGGGGATGGGATGATATTGTATGTCACTTCGGACCAGAAACGAGACTCCATAGGACAGGGCGGCCGCCAGGGGGCATAAATGGGGGAATTGCCCCAAACTTATTTCTTGCACCCCAGTTTGCCCCCAGCCAGTAAGAAAAATGACAGGAATGTTGTTTTGAAAAAAATCAGCGATTTTTAGGCTAAAACAAAATCACCAAACTTTTGGCAAAAAAATCACTGATTTTGACCAAAATTCTTTTAAAAATCTCAAAATGTTGATGTTTTGCCCACCCCCCCCAGAATTTCACTTTGCCCCCAAAATTTCACTTGTGATTCCCCCGTTTTCCCCAAGAAAAGAAGTATGGCGCCCGACAAATGCCATATTATAAAATTACGGAAGCAGCAGGGACCTAGAGAGCAGTTCCCCAAATTACCATTGGAATCCCCAATGCCCCAATTGAGCAGGTCCGTTTTCCGGCCCCATCCCCCCCCCCGGCCGATACATAATTGCCCTCCATAGACCACGTGTATCATTGTCTATATCTATGCGGTTCGCGTACGAGATGATGCCAGTAGGGCCCTTCAAAAAAAAAAGTTGGAAGTTGACTACAAGGTAATTGGAAGCTATGCAAAAATTCACATGCCGGGGGCATTGGAACCATGCCCCGGCTTCAAGAGAAGAACAGGGGATAAGGGTGTAGCCACTGTGGATGGTGTGGCAACGGTTACACAGATACACAAATCACCTTGCCACGCTTCGCATGCTTGACCAACTCCCAGCATGCCTACCGCGCCAACCCGAACAACTCACAATGGTGACCACACTTTGCTGAAAGTCCGTCCGCCTTCCCTCTATGATTTATTCCGGATATTTTGCGTTGTGTAAAATATTAGTGCATTGCGAAAAATTTCCGGGGGACTGTGTATTTATATTTTGATACTGTGAAAATAATTCATGCAGCGGAGTAAAAAAATTGTGGCATTCGTTGTGATGTGAATATTGCGGTTGTGTTGGAAAAATCATTGCGTTGGTAAAAAATTATAGCGTTTCTTGTGTAAAAAATTGTGTTGTGTCAAAAAATATTTCCATGTATGATTTATTATACGTTGTGTTAAATAAAATATTATGCATGAGCAAAAATTCCAGGGAGTGGTTATTTATTTTTGTATTGTGCAAATAATTCATGCAATGAGTAAAAAATTATTGCAGTGTTGTAAACTGTTGACTGCGTTGTGTAACAAAAAAAGTATTACGTTATGTTAAAAAATATTGGCGTTTGTTGTAAGAAAATATTGTGTTGTGCTAAAAAAAAAATATTTTGTTGTATGATAAATTTCGCCCGTGGGTATAAAATATTATATACAATTTATGCAACAAATCTGGGAGTGTGCTATTTATTTTTGGATTGTTAAAATAATTCATGCAGTTAGTTCGTAAAAAAAATTATTGCATTGTGTAAAAATTATTGCGTTGTCTAAAAACAATATTGCGGTTGTTGTAAAATTAGTGCGTTGTGTCAAAATTATTGCGTTGTATGATAAAATATGCGTTGTGTCAAAATATTATTGTGTTGTATGATAATTTTTGCGTTGTTTGTAAATATTATTGCATTGCGCAAAAATTCCGGGAGGGTGATGTGTGGATTAATTTCTGTATTGTTGAAAATAATAGCAGTGAAGTAAAACATTATTGCATTGTGTAAAAATTATTGTGTGGTTTAATAAATTCTGGCATGTTTAATATTATTGCGTTTGTGTAATATAGTATTGCGTTGGTGCGATAATTATTGCGATTGTGTAATTATTATTGCGCTGTGTAATCTATTACTGCATTGTGTGTAAGTAAGCAAGTTGAGAGTGTGTAAAAATTCTGCAGTGTGTGGAATGTAATTGTGGTAGGTAAATAATTCCTGTTGTTGGAAAATAATTTCTGTTTTGTGTATACGTCATGGCAGAGTGTGAAAATAATTTTTGTTGGCCTGTAAATAATACTGTGGGTTGAAAAATATTTTTTGAAAAAAAACTGACATTGTCAATGGTCATTTAATGTCATTTACGGTTTTTCATTTTAAAGTTTTAAAAACTTATCAATATAGTGTAAACATAATATATTGTAATGTTTCATCATATCACTGCCAGGTTATAAATTATGGTATTTTGATATGGTGCAAATATAAAAGAGAACTTTCTCTTGCCTAGTGTATAGAAAATGATATGTAATGTAAAAATGTAGTATGCAACTGTCTCCGGGTTTGTATATTGTATAAAAGACCCCTGTTAAAAAGCAAGAAATCTGTCCCGGTTTCTGTGCGTGGTCACATCTTTAACTTAGTTTGAAAGTGAAACAGTATCTTTGTTTCCTGTATTATTTGATGATTCATTATGATCTTATCTGTATTTTGTTCATCACTTGATGGTTTTGAAATATATACATGTGTTATATTTAATTAGCTGATCTCTAATAGCTCGTCCCCGAACCATAAGTTTTTTAACCAAAAGTTTGTTACAATTTGGTAATCCTGAAGAAAGCTGCTATATTTATTTTATGGGCGTTATGTGCATCTTTGTTCTTCGAACATTACTTGCATTGGATTTCATGAAATATTCAAAGGTTGTAGTTTTTCATGTGAGTCTAAACCTGATGCATTATTATCTATGATAGACCTACATAGAACTAGCCTAACCTGGGCCGAAGGGCATTTACAAAGTTTGGTCCATCCAAGGCAATGGATTAAAATTTAACGCTAGCCTAGATGGGGCCCCAAGGGCCGATTTAGGGGTCTGGTAGGCCTATGACAGCAGATATTTGTTCTGTCATGGGTCATTCATTCTATATTCTGTGAGGTATGATAGATCATTAAAACTTGATGTTCATGTGGTACCCCCAATATCTAGGCTAGCCTTGTTGGACACAGAGTCTAGGGCGGCCTATTTGAAGTGTCTGGTACCGCATCCAACTTTCCATTGTGTCTGGTTATTAACCTGACCCATTTGGTATTCCAAAAATTCAACTGTCAACCATTGTTATTTGACATTGTTCATCTGAGTGTACCAGACCACTCGCTGATCTAAGCTAGCCCAATTCCGGTGGTCCCTTGTGGTGGGGGGGTGGGGGGTGGTTCTGGCGGACACTTTCCAACGGGGAATGTCCTTTTCGTTTTGTGCTGCTGATATAGGCGTGACAGTGGGCTCACAATGGTGCGGATTTAAGTGTACCCCTCCTTCATCTCCCGCACCCATTTTTTGCCACCTTTGGGCCCACATGACGACACCATGGGTGCCCAGCAGACTCCCATTCTGTTCATTTCAGGTTGGCCCCCTTATATCATTCCTGCAGTGTCGTATATTGGTATCCCCCCCAAAACCTAGTTCATCTAACCAAGAATGTCTCTGGGCTGAAAGCCTAGTGTGATCGGCCCATGCACAGTGCTCGGAACCACTATACACTCAGCTAGAGGCGACTGTGATGGAGCGTTTTGATTGGTGCTAAATATTTCGGGACCGCGTTTGGAATCTGGGTGGGAATCAGCATATATGAAATTATATGATTAATTTGGCAGAGATTTGTGATCAGTTTCGGGGTAAATTGTGTAAGAATGTAAAAAATAGATTTAATTTAGAGAAAAACGTGAACATTTTATCTAAATAAACTAGTCCACAATAAGTAATTGTAGTTGGAAAAAATATTGAAGAGAAATCAAATCTCATTATGTTGTACAGAGAGTAGAATTGAAAAGTTACTGGTATGAGAGCGTGCAAAATGAAAAGTTTGGGATTATTATTATTATTATTACAGAGCATTTATATACGCTCACAATGAACGGAGCGCTTTACAAAAACAAAAGTGATATACAAAACAAAGAGAAACATGTTAACTAGGAAAAAGGAAGACCAAAACAGAATCCGCGTTCTAAGATCAGTCGGCAACTAGTTCCAGTTTTGGTGCCGCACCAGCAAAGGAGCGGTCACCGGCTTTTAATTAAGTCCGTGGAACGAGGAGACGAGTACGATCATAAAAGGAACGGAGTGCTTTGGTTTCCCCCCTCAAAACAAAACAAGTTGTAAATGAAAAGGTCACTGAGTTAGGAAGGAGCCTCACATTGATACCTTGTACATGAATAAAACAATCTTGTAACGAACACGTTCTTTAACAGTTAATCCATGTAAAGAGTCCGCAGCAGCCGACCGGTCCCGTCCACAAGCAAAGACTAAGCGTGCAGCTTTGTTTTGAAGACGCTGGAGGCGCTTGATGTCAGATTGGCGCGCTCCCGACAGAAGGGAATTCGCATAATCGAGGCGGGAGACCAGTCCCTCGGACGGCTGTGACAAGCGGGGGTCCCTGTTATTCAGAGAACCCACTACTCAGAAGACCCCTATTCAGAACACCCGTTACTCAGAAGGTCCGCTATTCAGAATTCTGAATCGTGGGATGGATTTCTCATAAATTGACCATTATTCAGAAACCCCTACTCATAAACCCTTACTCATAAGGCCCGTTATTCAGATCTTTTTTCTGACTAGCGGACCTTCCGATTAACGAACCTTTTTTGCGAAGGACACCCTCTACCCAGAAAACCCTCACTAGAAGACCCACTAAATCAGAAAACCCCTAATCACAGGCCCGCTATTCAGAGTTTTCTGAATAGCGGGCCTTATGAGTACCGTGCTTTCTGAATAAGCGAGCTTTTAAATATTTTTATTAAAAGGGCCACTAGTCATACTTCTGAGTAGCGGGCTTTCTG
>JAMKCH010038970.1:0-15058 GCA_023653785.1 Ophioderma brevispina
AAACTCGAAATAAGTAAAAACTTTACCTGAGCCAAGACAGGCAACAATTCGCGTACCCCATGATACTAACCATATAATAGAACAGGCCGGCAATCTGGATCAGAAATTACAGACAAATGAAAAGAAACGGCCGCAAAAATTCCGGCCCCAAATCTGGGAAGGAAACTTACCAGCAGAACAACAGCAATTTTGTAAGTAGACGGACGTGGGGGGGGGGGGGGGTTAGGGTGGTAAGGGGCTCAAACTTTTCAACATTGTCAACTGATTTTGTCTCTCAAAGTCATGATGCGGACCGGCCCCTGGGCCCGGCTGGGGAGGTCCAAATTAACTACACACGCGGGCTCAGGAACTAGCAATGTTAGTTCCAATAATTGTAAACTTGCACTAGTTCAGTACCAGCAACTCTATTGTATCCCCATCGGTCTAAATTGGGGTTGCGGGCAATATGGGGTCCCGGCGGAAAAGACTTATGTACATTTCCAGAAGCAATATGCATGCAGACGTTTGGTCACACATATGCCCCCTTGAGCAGTACTACAGGGATAATAATGTTAAAACTAAGGCACTCTGGTTGTCGTATATCAATGCGATAATCACGTTTGAAGGAAAGGGAAAAAAACTTGGCAATTTTCACCGCCTATATCCAGGATTTCTATCGCAGCGGCGGCCATGTGTTTACATCTCACGAGGGTTGGTATCTATAAACAGACGCTCCATTGGCCACTGACATGTGGAGAGGTCAGGTTCATATGGCGTATAGGCTGTGACAGGCCGCCGATCCCCGGTAGCAATTTTCACGTTAGTTCAAAACATGCTCTGGTTTGGAGCTTAGGTGATTGCGAACATTGCAGACTACTAAGCAGGGACATCATGATGAACCGGTCCACAGGTCACCAAGCAACTCGCTGTGCTAAGACAATGCCATCACAGGTTTAGCAGTTAGACAGACGCGTAAATCATTCTGTCACGAGACGCAGTGAATTTATCAGTGAAAAAGATTTTCATTTTAATCGAGTCTTACGGTAAGACCTTAAAAGGAAGTAGAAATTATAATGTGCTCTATATTGTTCAAATTTCTGTGTTGAAAACAAAAAATGTATTTCCAATGGCGGCCGGCGCCTGGGTAGCGCCATTCACTGTGCCAACGTGCCTGGATGTACGAACAATATGATTTGCATATGCGCAACATTCAAATGCAAAGTTATCAGCAGCAAATCCCGGATGGTCAACGAAAGCAGCAGCGACCACATTGATCAACGTGAGATTGAAGCCGAGTGTCGGTACCTTGGTAAGTTATTTCATGCATTTTGGGATGTACCATTAAAATTCGACCATAGTTACTATTAATAGAATTGCTACTTGGCTTTACTACTGTCGCTGGAGACGCTTAGGAAACTGTAAGTACATTCTAAAAAGAATTGTGAAGACCACATAAGTTGGTCCATTGTTCCGTTCAGAAAAATCGGCCTCGTAAAGGGTACTTGATCGACCACTAACTTGCCACCTATACCAGGCGGTATTGGAAGTTATCTTGGCGTCAAGTTAAAATCACAGGCTATGACTTTTAGTTTGAGTTCATACATAAGGATCACTGATGCAACATATGTGAAGTCAACATTACAAGCGCTTCTAAAAAATACTGAAAACACTTCTGACGCTAAATCAAGATTGTTGATGTATAGTAATTCCACAACAGGAGTATTCCTTACATCAGCAAACATAACATAACAATAAAAAGGATCTTTGAATCGTCAGTTGCCTCAACTAATGCCAGATTTGTTGTTGAAAATTAGCACTTCCGCTATACGAGAGCAAAGTGCAAGGGTCACACGGTGTGGAAAAAGCATCGCATCCGATTATACATGACTTCCAGTCGCCGTGCAGCGATTGTCTTGAGCAAAAACCGAATATGGACCCACGATCAAGATACCGCACGCAGAAAAACGCTTCCCTACGATGTGGAGGTATGTACGTATACCTTGACCCCGGGGTGACACTTTGACCCAAAAAAGCATCAACTTTACAGTGGTTTTAAAAAAACCACCGGAGAGTTGATCTTTGGACTTAGGCTCCGAAATTAAAATTTGGAGTACCCGAAATTGATGAAAAAATCACCTTTGACAGACTTTTCTAAGACTTCAACAAGTATAGAAGTGATGTAAACATTGGAAAAGATTACTCTTAGCAAAAGTGAGACCCAGAGCTGCTACGTATAATAGACTGATTAGACTGAGGTATGTGAAATGTCATTATGAAGGTCCAATGATGTTCGTTGCAGGACCTGAGATACTGATCAGTGAATGGGGACATATTGTTGAAAGCATGAATATCAGTCATGCTAGGCAGGATAACATCAGTCCAAGGACATGTAGCATTTGCTTCTTCACCAGGGTGGCGACTTTGTTTGGTCCTATCATTTTCACATGGATTTATTCATTGGGGCATCCACGTTAACAGTGTGTACACAATTACAAAATATCACAAGATCAATCATCAATTCAGATAACATGTAAATTTACAACCTTTCAAAAAGGTACATATAATCAAACTAGTACAACACAAACCTTTCAGTGTGATGTTGGATATTTTTAGCAGTTCGTTCTTTAGTGATTAATCAATAATGTGTTCGGTAACCATGCCTGGAAAGTGGGGAATTTGGAAATGTCATTCCTGGGAAATTTTGCTATTTGGAGGGAAATTTTTGACCTTAAAATAAAGAAATACATAAGAATTAAAGGGAAATTTTGAAATCTTGGAGGGAAATTTTGCTATCTTAGAGGGAAATTTTGATCATATTCCCGGGAAATTTAGCATTTTTTACAGCCCTGTTGGTAACAGTGTGATGCCAAAAGTCCCCATGAATTTCTTCTGGTACATGTACATACCATCAAAACCCTGTGAATTGTCAAATGCTACAATCTTTTGTTTGTATGCATGATATTGGGTATAGTTTTAGGTTTCATGTGATATATTTCAATTAAAACTTGGTTGAGGAGGATTAAAAATATGGCGTCATAAATGCATTCATGTCCGGTAACAGTGTGACGGTAACAGTGTGACAAAAGGTTTACCACAAATGTGGCAATTTAAAATTCCAATTTTCATAGCCATATAATATTGATACTGTACTGGTGTAGTCCACTGGGTAATTTGGTGTACTAACACATTAGCAAACCCCTTTTTCTTAATGTTTCATATCATACATGGGGTCTGAATTGAAATTAATAAAAAAAAAAATTTAAAAATTGCATTTCCCGGTTTTTGATGTGGAAGAAATTCTGGATTAAGTATTGTTAAATGCATTTTGGTAATAGTAAGCCAGTTTGAGATTTATGTTCTCAATTCCAAATTATCTTTTTTAGTAAAACACCATGTAAAACAAAAATTATGATATATTAAAATTTTCATTCGGTACAGTGTGACCTTTGAAATTGTTACCAATAAATTTAATTAAACTTGCCCCAAAGTCATTTCAGACTGTTTGGCAAATATTGGCAAACATTAAAAAATCCTTGATACATTCCAATCATATTTGAAGTTTTGCTATTTCATAACTGCCAGCATATTGTTTTTATAAATTAATTAAGATTAAGAACTGAATTGGGCGACTGCAGTGTGCGTACGTAAGATTATCATGAAACATGTCGGCAGGGGTCGATTTAGAAAATAAAATCTACATGCACATGTTAGCTTTTTTCCCAAATAAGGGCTGAAAATACAGAAAAATAACATGCACAGAGGAAAATTCACATGCACAGAGTCAATATTACATGCACTGGTGCATGTGTGCACCTGGGTAAATCGAACCCTGCATGTCGGGCTAAATTAAAACCTTTGGATTATATGAAGCACCTGGAAATATGGATCCATTAAGTCAGAAATGATTGTAGATAGATTTTTAGTCCTGAAAATGTCTCTACCGTGTGAGCATACTCTCACATTTTTTTAGGCATAGGAACCGTTGTAATAACTTGTTACACATACATACATAAGATGTAAAGTTGAACATTTGGCACTGGCAGTTACAAGATTTATGTTAATTCTACATGCATAATTTGTTTTTTTTTAATAGTGTTATTGTGAGTTTAAAACTAAAAACAAAGTTCAAAATCGAGTTTAGTTTACTTTGTATAAGTACATAAACTGTTAAAACGGTGCGTTTTATAAACTAACATAGACCCAAGGGTTTGGTTTTTATGGGAATGAGCATTTTGGAGAGTTCTGGAAAGTAGTAGTGTCCTCTATTGTCCATAAATGCCCATGGCAAAAGCAGACAGTGTGTGGTTATAAAAGTTTTCCATAAGCCATTGCTTTTCGGGATTTTGTAAAATAAAGAGGATGGCATCACTCGATGTTCGTGTTGCCAGAAGGAAGCCAGAGATATAATCCATATTTTTGTGAATGTGATTCTGTCACTCCACTCTGCACGAAATTGAGAACATTATTGGAAGGAAAACTTCTCAATTTTTCATTTACCAATTTCCAAAGATTTTTGGGATTTTTTGGCAATATGCTTTTTTACATAATTACTTTGTGTACTAAATTTTTTATTTACAGATGTAAATTCCAAGATTAAAAAAACCTTCATATAAATGTTAAAGGCTTTTTTGAATTCCCAGAAAGACATGGAATTAACATTTGAAAGGAGGAAAAAAAATGATAAAATATCTTTGCATTTTAAAAAATGGCTTCGGAGATATAGCTTTGTGTCCTTTTGGGTTGCTAGTATTTAAATATTTTTATTTAAATCCGGTCTTTTTTATTTTGCGGATTTAGTGGACAGTGTATATTTTTTTTCTGTTTCCTTTCTTTTTTCCCTTTCCTGATTTTTGTTTTGATGTTGTAATGATGTTGTTGTTGTTTCTTGATCAATAAAAACACATAAAGGAAAAAAAAAAAAACAAGTGTGTGCGTTGTTATAAAACATGTGCACACCTTGTGCAGCGGAATTAAAATGGCTCAACTTTGGACTAAATGGGGTTGTGGGTCATTATCAATGGCATTGGAGATTATACAAATGATGCTCACTTGAACAGTCATATAATACCTTATTTGCATAACTGGCTACCATCATACCTATGACATTTAAGTTAAGACTCAGCCATTTCAAATTTCTGCACAGTGCACTTTTTGTGGGCCGCCAGCTATAGCTGGCAGGACCACATTTTTTAATATACATGTAGCGCCCTGCTTATAATGCAAGCGGAAAGGCTATGTAAAGACACAATGTAAAAGCGAAGGCCAGCTATGCATTACAAGGAATGACGAATCGTCTACTAGGCTCCAGGGTGCCATTAGGGCCCCCCAGCACGGGCAACAGGGACAGAGCCCCTATTCCACCCCTGAAAAAACTGTTGTATTTTTTTGTAATTCGAGCATTTCAGAGCCTTTAAATTCCTCTTTTTAGCTCAGCATACGTAGTATGCAGGAGCTATTGTTATGGCAAGGTGTTGTATCTAGCTACATCTGTCTGTCGGTCTGTCTGTCTGTCTGTCTGTCTGTCTGTCTGTTGTCTTTAACACTTGCCATAATGCATCTTGGTGCCAAACGCTTGGGCCGATTGCAGCTGGTAAAAATCGGTCAGAATAATCATGGACCCAAGGCCCATTGTTGGGTGTTCACAGATTTGGGGTAAAGGTCAGGTGGGCCCGATTAAAGGGGCATTCTTAAAAAATCGATAAATTCTTTTGTCACAAATCAATTGCCTATAATCACTAGACTTGGTTTAGAAGAAAGACCGCTTGACCCAAGGTCCATATGGGGTGTTCACAGATTGGGTCAAAGGTCACTTGAGCCAATTAAAGGGGCATTCTTTGAAAAATCTATAAATAAATTCCGTCTTGTGCCACAAATCAATTGCTATAATCACTAGACTTGGTCAGAAAACACCGCTGGACCCAAGGCCCAAGTGGGGTGTTCACAGATTTGGGTCAAAGGTCACGTGGGCAGATTAAAGGGCTTCTTTTGAAAATCTATAATTCCTCTGTGCACAAATCAAGTGTTTTATAATCACTAGATTGGTTAGAAGAAACGGCTGACCCAAGGTTCCATGGGGTGTCACAGATTTGGGTCAGGTCCCAAAAATGTATGTGGGCCAATTAAAGGGGCATTCTTTGAAAATCTTTTTAAATTCATTCTTGTGCCACAAATCATGTTTAGAATCACTAGACTTGGTTAGAGAGAACCGCTGACCCAAGAATCCATATGGGGTGTTCACAGAGTGGGTCAAAGGTCTGTGGGCCAATATTAAAGGTGCATTCTTTGAAACTCTATAAATTCCTTTTGTGCCACAAATCAATTGCTAAATCACTAGATTTGGTCAGCATGAACTGTTGCAAGATCCATGGGGTGTTCACAGTTTGGGTCAAAGGGTCCCATGAGCCAATTAAAGGGGCCTTCTTTGAAAATATATATAAATTCCTTTTTGTGCTACCAAATCAACTTGATATAATTCTCTAGACTTGGTCAGAAAAAGAACGCTGAAACAAGGGCACATACAGGGATTTCACAGAGTTTGGGTCAAAGGTCGTGTGGGCCAATTAAAGGTGCCTTCTTTGAAATGTCTTATCATTTCATTATCATGCCACAAATCAATTGCTTATCTCACCAAATTGTGCTCAGGAAGAACCACTGACCCAAGCCCATATAGGGTGTTCACAGATTGGGTGGAAAGGTCATGTGGCCGATTAAGGTGCATTCCTTGATGATCTTGAGACTGCGGCCTTTCCTAAATCAGTAGGCCTTGGTCTCAAGATCATCTGGGGACAATATTTCTCACCATCGCCCTCATGAGAGTCTATATTTGTATTCTATAATGCCAAACCAGGGGTAACTCAATCCTAACGTCTCTTACTATGCTCCGGTGTGAAACTTATCACGATTAATATCGCCACAATGAAAATGTTGTGACCCCCGGGGTGGTGTCAAAATAAACAGAAAGGGAAATAAAAAATACTATAATATGTAAAACCGGGGTGCTACTCCAAAACGTCTCTTACTTATGCGCATGTGGGGGACTTTTCAAGATTAATATTGCACAATAGAAAATGTTTGCGCCCCCAGGGTGGTTGGGCAATATTAATAACCTGCTGAGCTACAGGCACCATTCTGGTGCTCTTGTTTTCTCATTTTTTAGACTCGTACCCCCGGGGGGCCAGGGATAGTTCTGCTGGAGCTAAACTTTTTGTCGTCATCATCTTATAAACATTGGACATTATCGTATATCAGCTAACGTAACGGTTATGCCGCTGTACATGGGACTGGTATAAACAATAAGCAATGCCAAATTTAAAGTCATCTGACATCGTAAAGATTTTTCCAACCTTACCTCAAACAGGGACTAATGGGATGAATTTTCAACGCCAGGACACGAATTATTTAGTCCCCTAAAACTGTCATGAGTGATGTGGTTGCCGTTCGGAGAGTTGGCGGTGGTCAAAGTTCGAAACGCGTTCTGTTTGTTGGTCACAAAACAACGTGTGGAATCTTGTTTGTGTATTGTAAGATCCTGTTGAGGTTAAGTTCGAAAATCTTGACGATGTCAGATGACTTTCAATTGGCATTTGCTTATTGTTGGATACCAAGTCCATGTACAGCGGCATAACATTTACGTTAGCTGATATACGATAATGTCAAAATGTAAAAGATGAAGAAGCAAAAGGTTATGCTCAGCAGAACTAGCCCAGGAAGGGTCCCCTCGGATTTCTTGTCAAAGAAAGAGGGCTCCCTCCTTTGCCTTCATCATGATTTACATAGCCGTAACATAGGCTTCAATTGAGAGTAGATTATGAAGGATGGCACAAAATTACACTATTTAGAACTAAGTGTAAGGGGGGTGATGAGGGTTTGGCATCCTAGTAATAGTATCACTGATCATCTGAAAATTGATTTTATAGGGAGAGTGGGAGAACAGCAGAGATTCAGCTGCATGACGGGGCCTCAGTTGTATTCATTTGATGTTCGACGGGAACTTCCAAGTGATTTGTTGTCTCCTTGAAGAGGGGTCAGATGAAAGTGACAAAGAAGGCTTAATTTGCCTCAACCTTTTTTAAGGTTGAGTTCTGTCTAGGATTATTTTGCTCTTGCTTGTCATTTTCGATTGCCCTTCAAAAGTCAAAATGGCAGTGTTATACAACAGTGGTTGTAAATTTAAAACCAGGTTATTAAATTAGTAAAGTGATGGATTTTTAATCCATCAATCATAAAGAAATCAATCTTTGTGGGCTTGGGGGTTGTGTCCGGCTATGTGTTTCAACGTCCTTTTACATATGGATGATGAAATTTGGGTGTGGTGTAGAGCTCCGGACGTCTGAGGTTGTGGTCACGATTTGGGGGAGTCATTGTGGGTCAAATTGTCATCAGGGGGTCGTTGTAGGGTTAACTGGCCGTTGGCTGACGTGAGGATATGCGTTTTGGTATGGTGCGTAGAGTTTCGCCGTCCGAGTTTTATGGTCACATTTTCAAGGGGCATTTTGGGTTCAAAGGTCATTACAGGGGTAATGGAAATGATGGTGGGTGAGATAATAATAAAAATGTATAACAATAAGAAAATCAGTAACAATTCTTAGGCAAAAAGATAAGATAGTCTTTGGTTTCTGACATAGTTTTTTCTCCGACTTCGGATGGACCAGCACAGCAAAATTAGTTTTATATTTAACCCTTTAACTTCTATAGGCTAGGCTGTGTCTTAAAGTGGTAACAAATTAAATCCAGTGGTGCAAAGGGATAGGCCTACAAGGATATGAAACTGTGTTGTGATTTGCTTGTGTTGCCTTTTTGAAGATTGATCCATCATGCTATTAGTGCAAAAGTGTTAGGGTTATAAGTATTTTAGTGCCTGGTTGTGGACTTTGTCCCACTGACCGTCACCTAAACGGGTATGTCAGACGGCGGAGCCCTGTCAATTTTTACGGGAAGCTTTATGTTTAAGAGACTCTATCTCAGGGTGCAGTTCATATGTTTGTTAGATGGCTCGTTTTCAAAGTTATTACGAACCTTAAAGTTGACTTTACTTCAACCTTTTCAGTATTCTTTTAAAAAAAAAAGCCCAAATGGCACTAAGTTCCTACTGACAGTTCCTTCAAAATGTGGAGCTTTAAAGTGTCTTTCAAACAATATCCATTGGCTGTATCCATCTTGAGGGAGGTATTACACTGAAATGCTCGTTTATTTTTTTTAAATCTCCCTGTTCTCATCAAATCTCCGATTCAAGTCAAATCTCCTGATTCCAAAATCTCCAAGGTTGGCAGCTCTGCAAAAGGTATATCAGGGGATCGTTTTTGGGTTTAACTTAGCTGTGCTTTGGACCTATGGATATTGAGTTTGGTATGGTGGAGAGGTTTCGCCGTACAAGTTGTGTGGCATGTTTTCGAGGGGGTTCATTTTGGGGCGAGGTCATCCAGGGGTCGGTGTCGGGTAACGTGGCTGTGCTTTTGGACGTATGGATATGAGTTTTGGTATGGTGGTAGAGTATCGCCATCCCATAAACAAGGTTTGTGTCATGTTTCGAGGGCGTGCATTTTGGGGTCAAAGGTCTCCAGGGGTAGTTACGGGTAACTTGGCCGTGCTGTTGAACAACTTCTGGTAGGAGTTTTGAATACGGTGGTGAGTTTTGCGTACCCACTTTGTGGTCACAATTTTCGAGGGTCGTTTTGGGGTCAGAAGTCATGTAGGGTCATTATGGGTAAACTTGGCTGTGTTTTCATACCCATGCTTTGAGTATGGATATGAAGCAACCAGGGTGCTAAGTAGGTCGAATACAGTACCTTGGTTTCTTTTCTGAAAACATTCAGTATACTCAGCTAACGGGTATACTAAGCTAGCGAAGAACCACGCGCAGCGGGCTCCACACTAGGATATACAATTTCTGCAAAAAAGTAACAGTGACCCCAACATGCTCAAAGGACTTGTAGGACTCATATAGTTAGTACAGTTTGACACTCTAATGAACCTAAATGACCCTTTGCCCAATGGTTCAAACCTTTAAAATCCACAATATTTATAACCGGTGGTCTGTCTGTCAGTCACTGTGTCTGTTCGGACTGCATAGTTTCTTCTGAGACCGAGGATTGCACCTTCATGAACTTGTGGGGGGGCCTGTGACTTAAGAAAACGGAGTCTGTATGTTGATGATGGATCAAAGGTCATCAGGGGTCAATTCAAAGTCAAAGGAGCTCAAATGGGTAAAACTGTGGTAATTAAGCGAGACCTGGGTGGGCGGCGGTCGATTGTTTGATCGAAAATTTTAAAAGGGCATGGCAAGGTCATCAGGGGTATTCAAGGTCAAAGGAACCGCATAACCCGAGGGTCATTCAAGCAGGTGATCGCAAAAAACCAGGTGATACCCAAATTCGAGATAGCCTAGTAACACCACTTTACGTATTAAAGAAACCACGGTCCAGAAAACTATTATGGTTATGTACAGAATTGACTCTTTTGGCCCATATGCCCTTTTTGACCGCCAATGACCCTAATTGACCTTTGACCCCAAAATATCTAAACATTTTCCAAGTTAAGTTGTATAGCCACAACTTGCTCAAATAACCATGGCAGACTGTGGGATATATGCCAATTGACCTGTAATGACACCTGCATGACCTTTGACCCACAAACTACAGCATTCCCTAACCATCAATTGCTGGATTACTGATCTTGATGCACTCGTTTCATTGTCCATTCTGTGGACCTCCCTTGTTTATGTTTGAGGCCATCAATGTGTGGTCCATGTTTTTTAAGGTGGTTACCTATTGTGTCACACTACCCAATTTTGCCCAAAAAATCAACCTCTCTATAAAAATAACACTTGAGCTTAAAAGCGTTTATCAGAAGCATGAAAGTAGTAGTGGTGGGGCATTTTGAACTACGCATGATTGGGATGATTAACAGGCGTTTTATAGTAAAAGACACAGGGTGTGATGTTGGTGAAACAACAGACAAAGTAGTTTTAAACTTATTTGTGTTTCTTTCATATTCTTATTGCCAGGATATTGGGAATTAATATGGAAGGTATTTGGTGCATGTGGAAAGAAAGACCTTTTCAGGCGAATTATATCATTTGTATGAATTATTGAGGCCAAAGTCATTTTACAGGGTGTCAAAAATTTGTATCTGTTCAGGTAAAAAAAAAATTTGTGTTCAAATATGTAGTATTCACCAAAATGTTGATTTTGTGTTGGGGCATGGGGCATATTTTTTTGAGGTCAAACGATCCATTTTACAGGTTATGAAAAATTTACATCCTTCGTGTTCTGAAAAAAATGACAGTTTTTACAAATTAAAGGTGAGGGACGCTAATTCATGTAGAGTCCGCCATCATTGTACATATATTATGTTTCCAAGTACCAGGATGAATTTCAAGGCTAAGCTCTTTTGTATTTGACCGAATGACCGTTGCACCATTCAGTAATTCACTGCATTTTTTTTCAAGAGTATTTCACTCTTGGCGGTAAATTCTCAAGAGTGAAAATGTCAAATCTGACGATGAAATGTTGAGTCTGAAGGAGTGAACAATAGTACGTTGCAAGTAGCGTAACCCCCATTGTTGCCCAAGTATATTTCATTGTTAATAAGTTATGTGATAAAAGGAGACGCCCCTTATTGTAAATAATGGGAATGGTGTTTAATTGGTGAGTTAAATGAGGGAAATAACTACTTGAGTAAATAACGTAATGCCCCTGTATTGATAAATTTAAAAGAAATGGACTCTTGAAATGGTAAATGAAGGAAGGCCCTTTAATTGGCAATGAAAGAACAGCCCTTTATTTGGCAATGAAGAAATGGACCTTTAATTGGTGAAGGAGGAACGGCCTTTAGTTGGTAAATGAAGGAGCGGCCCTTTAATTGGTGAATGGAGCAATGGCCATGTAATTGGTAATGGAGGAGCGTCCCTTTTCATTGGTAAATGAAGGAGCAGCCCTTTAATTGGTAAATGAATAACGGCCCTTTAATTGGTAATGAAGGACCGGCCCTTTTATGGTAAATGAAGCGACCGGGCCCTTTATTGGTAAAGGAAGGACGGCCCGTTAATTGGTAAATGAAGGCCGGCCCCTTTAATTGGTAAATGAAGGACCGGCCCTTTCATGGTACATGAAGGAGCGGCCTTTAATGTGGTAAATGAAGGAGCGGCACTTTAATGGTAAATGAATGAGCGGCCCTTTAATTGGTAAATGATAGGAGCGGCCTTAATGGTAAAGGAAGGAGGGCCCATTAATTGGTTAATGAAGGAGCGGCCCTTTAATTGGTAAATGAAGGAGCGGCCCTTAATTGGTAAAGAAGGAGCGGCCCTTTAATTGGTAATATGAAGGAGCGGCCCTTTAATTGCGTAAATGAAGGAGCGCCCTTTAATTGGTAAATGTAGGAACTGCCCTTAATTGGTAAGTGAATGAGGGGCCCTTTATTAGCAAAATAAAGGGCCTTGGCCCTTTAATTGCAAATGAAGGAAAGCCACTTAATTGCAAATGAGGAAAGAGCCCTTGAATTGGCAATGAAGGAACAGCCCTTAATTGTAAAATGAGAAGTGGCCACTTCAATTAGTAAAGGGAAGGAAACAGCCCTTTAATTGGTAAATAAGAGGAGCGACCCTTTAAATGGTTAAATCAAGACATGGCCCTTTAAATGTAAAGAAGGCCAAAGCACTTTAATTGGTATAATTATAAATGAAGGAATTGACCCTTTAATTGGAAAATGGAAGCTGACCATTTAAAATGATTAACCCCCCCCCCCCCCCCCACCCCCCATGAGAGACTTGTGGGTTCGATCACCGTGCAAGTCCCTACTCTGCATTATACTGTAAAAAACAGTAATGGCCCCTCTGTAGGGAATACAATGTCACTACCTGCCACCCCATCCCCAAAAGTTGAAGTTTGCAATGGATACAAGTTTGATAAGACCCACTTCATACAATTTAATATTTTCAACATTTATCTCATTGTATTTGACCTAATTTGCAGCTAAACAGTGGTTCTCCCTTTCATTTCCCCAGTCATTGATCCCCACAATACAGCCCAAGTAGTAGTAAGAGGGAAGGTGACATGACATGACTCGGCTCCAGCTCCACCCATAAAACTAGAGGCTCTGAGTTGATTGGCTAATGAGGAAAGTGTGCAGTGATCTAATTATTGCATAGATTGGATAATGAGAACATGTCAGTGATCTAGAGACCAGGTGAATGTAGTGACCTGGAAAAACACCGGCACATCAGATAGGCGGTCATGTACACTGATTTTATAGAGAAAGTTACCACGTGCTTCAGAATTCAACACCACAAACCAAACAGCGATTTATTCCTCTCTCATTGTTTGAAAGGATATATTGCTAACACACGGGGCCTCCGTAGGAATATATTAAAACCCTTTTCAATTGCAAGCCGATTTTATGGGTTTTGGGTCGATTGGTACATTCCAAGATGAAAAACGATCGCGTGCATGGAATTTAGCAATTGGCAGCTTGATGGGTTTGAAACTGCACTTTTTGAATCACCCAGACCCGAAAAGCCGTGCGTGATTGACTCCCGACGTTATTTTCACAGAGCGTGAAACTTGGAAAGTCGTGCGTGAAATACGCTTATCTCCGAGTGAGTGAAATTGCTGCCATTATCCCCAATTTAAGAGGTAAGGTTAGGGAGGAAATGCGTTGACTGTGTGTTCCAATTTAATCAATTTATTGAATTCATTTATCTTTGAATTAGCAAATTGGTCTGAAACCTTAATAATATGGATTTTACCATGTATGCAAAATAATTCAAAAGTATGCTCAATCTGCAAGTGGTTCCCATTGAAAAAGTACACAGCAACCGCATCCACCTCCACCCCTGGCTAATTAAGTTTATTGAATTGCAGGGTGTGGTCTTAATGGTTGACGTTTTTGGATTGTATCACCAATAATTTTGAAGACTAATAAATTATTATAAAATGAGCCCTAATAGTGGGTGAGCCAGGCATGTTGGCCGGTACACCTGCGGGGGGCAAAGAGGCATTTATAACAAGGGCTACCGCATTCTATGAACATACACAAAAAATGTATGATGGCCATTCTGTAGGGGTAGGTTAAGCGAGGCTAGGGGCTCGCAAAAGATATTACAGGGGTCATAAATTGAAAAGGTGGTCCAATGTTCTTGAATTGCCAGTACCAAAAATGTTCGTATGATCGCAAGGATAAAAAAAAAATGTTAGTTTGTGCTATCTCGGACTTACATTAACGAGCTATAAGTGGAAAACACCTTTATGTAGGCTAAAAGGTTAAAATTTAGGCTTCACAGGGTAAAATACTAAAAACGCTACAATTTCAGTGGAAATGGTCTCATATTGTTTGTAATGTTATTACATTAAAATAAGGCAATAGTTTCAACTTTGGGACATTCTGCATGTGAAAATTAACAAGTTACGCACCTTAATAGTACTACCCCTATACCCATATAGGGGCTGGGTCTTTCCTTTGGGGTGGTAACTTGGTAACTATACATGTACATTGACAAAAAACCTTATTTTACCTGACCCCTCCTCGCTTAAGCTACCTCTACAGAAGGCCATCATACATTTTTGCGTATGTCATGCAGGCCGGAAATTCAGACGCGAAACCCGCGAAACCGGTTTCGACTGAAGTTTGCCCAAAATTTACAATGCGAGAACCAAAACGGTTCGCGCAAAATTTGTGTGCCAAGCAAACACTGGTCAAAACGATATAAAAAATAGGCACCGGAGTTTTGCGCGACTTAAAACGGCAACAGGCGCGGCCCATATTTTGAAATGCGCGAACATGGCACTATTTTAAAGTCAAAATTCGCGAAAACGGTTTCCGAAGTGCCCTGCTGTTCAACCAGGGAACACGAAGGAGTCTTTGCAAAAACATTGCTCCAACTTCCCAAAATTACATCCTATTTCTTACTCTTTGCTCGGCTGAAAAAGTGTCCATGAAGCACATCATTATAGCCACCTGTTATTTTCCCTTCTGTATTCTGAATAAAAAATATTGAATCAGATGTAGATGGCACTTCCGCGGGCTGAGGCGTTTGCATACATGTACATAACCGAGAATTTACTTTTGCACGTGGGAATCCCAGTGG
>JAMKCH010038971.1:0-14778 GCA_023653785.1 Ophioderma brevispina
ATAACTTTGGACAGAAACCATATCATGTAGTTTCTTGAAGAATAAGGGATTAGTACTGAATAAAAGAAGTTAATCTTCAAAATGCCTTTTTTGTCAAAAAATATAAGTGAATTTGACCACCTTGTATGTTCAAAACAGAACAACGTTAGTTATCATCCTTATTTTTTGGAGGGCCTTGTCATGTCTTTCAAAATCCACATCTGTTTGGACCTGCACATTTTGGAGGAAAAATTGACCAGGTATAGTAAAATGACAAAATATGTATGTTCTTATGTTCCACCCTATAGGAATTTTAAATACCCACCTGAATATTTTTCTCTCTTTTGTCCATTCTGACCTCCTGTAGTATAAGCTTTCCAAAATTATATTATATACGTTTAATGTAAGGAATAAAAGTTGTGTTGAGAGTGAAATACATATTGGTGCCTTTTGTGTCATTTTGCATGGGTAAAACATTTTTTGTGACCATTCATGACATATGACCTGCTGCATCCCGTGGAAATTGATGCTAAATGGTTTATGGTCTATGTGGGCCACAGTGTCAGCGACCATTTGTGAAATCGCTTAGAGGCCAATAGCTAAAGGCGCTATATAAATCTCTGCTATTATTATTATTTTCTGAATTCCCTTCAGATAATGAGTCTCTCTCATCCGTACACAGAATGCGAGAAAGATGGGGGTACAAAATATTACGATCATACTCGCTCAGGCTTGTCCGAATTGATGCGAGACCGAAAGTTAATAGTAGAGGAATGGGCTGCCAGACTGTTAGAAAACAACCCAGGAGAGTTCCCGTCTGTAGTGCAGAAAGAACTCATTTGTGTGCTCATCCACTATTGGGCAAGTTATGATATGGCATTAATCTTCAAAATAAAAGTGCTCGTCAGAATCAATTTACGGAGTAAACTTAATTAAAATATCACTTGTACATTAGTTCCTCTCAAAAACTACATTGAGGGTTGACCTTGTGCCAATTCGAATCCTCAGCGGGGCGGAACCAGACCTGAGCCTCAGGGGCGCCAAAACTCGAGAAGTTTCACGATTTTCAGGGACGCCAATTTTTCGAGTAGTTAGACCCAGCCGGGTCCAACTTCACCCGAACTCTTAGTTTTCCATCTTTATTTTGCTCTTATTCCCTATGAGTTGGCAAACAGTTCTTCTTCTATGCACTAGGTTTTTCTGGTTCCCACTTGATATTCTCTTCCCTCGTTTTCTTTCTCTTTTCTCTTACTTTCCCTATTTTCCTCCCATTTTTGGCTCCACTTCCCGATTTTTTGGTGCCCGGGGGGGGGGGGGGGCAGCTTTCCCCCGGCCCCCCATGGTACGCCATGAGAATCATTGTATGCGAGATCGGAAGAACTGACCTCTACACATGATAGCGGGTCTGAGTCGCCGAGTGTCCAACAGGAAGTTGCGTTTCTACCTTGTAATATGGTGGGGAAACAAGGCATTACACCGGGTCAAAGTTCAGGAATTTTGTATACCAATAGAACATCTGTGTGGAATAGTGCAACAGCAGGTGTATGCATTGTTTACCCCGCCATATTACCAAGGTAGAAAAGCGACTTCCTGTTGTGGACACTCGGCGACCATTCAACTGCTGCGGACAGCCCGCTATCATGGATATCCATGTGTAGAGGTCAGTGGAGCGGAGTAATGAATAATTACAAAGGTGTTTATTCCACTGGGATTACGATGTTCTCTTTGTGATGAAGGTCTACGGACCCGGTTCAAACCTCGATGACAGTTACTGGGATTCAATCGTGTACTAAATTCTGGATTTAATTTACCTACGAGATTATTGTTACTAGACGCCACTCTCCCCGTGATTCATCCCCCCCCCCCCTCCCCCCCCTATAGGACTTGCGAACCATTAGAATATCCAGGCCTTCAGAGGGGAACGCTAAGCCAATCGGTCACATGTACAGAGAGTCATAATGTACATTACATGAAATTACAGGCAGCTTCGAGAAGGGTGTAGGGCGATAGTCTGGCTTTCGCAAGCCGTCCTATAGTGTCAAGGGAATAAAACTAGGATAGTTATCACGTTGGGTTACCTTATGGGGCTCGGCCTCTTAAAATAAATATTGTACTAACTAAACTACCCCAAAATGATATGGTCTGAAACCGTTGGGCCAATGTATGATACACTTACGTATGATTATCTTACATGGAAGAAATACTCTGGAAGAAAAATTTGAAATTTTGTATTTTCTGTACGTTTACCTGTAAATGGACGGGACAACACAGGGCCCATGGGGCACCGTGATGTGCAAACTCGCTCAAAACATCAAACCACGCCATCAGATCGGCCCAAAACGGGTTGAAATAACCATATAACCCTTTCACGGGATATCGAATGACGACTAAAAATCCGAACGATGTTGAAATGGCCACCAACGTGCTCAAACTTGCTTTCAAATGAACGCGCCCAAGCCAGCTGGATTAAATCTCTCAAAACTTCCACATCATGCTTCGTTATTGCAATGCAGTACGGACACAGGTCAATAAGCAAACACATACGCGAACAAACGCTCATGGCATTTATTATTATAATTAACCTACATACCTACATACTTTTTAATAAAGTAATTTATATGTTCGGATTTTTTAGGCGGGGAGTATATAAATTTAGTGAAGGTGTAGGTCACGAAATACACCTTTCCAATCTTTTCCACAATTGACCATTCATTATTTAAGAAGAACATTATATTAATTATTTTGTAGAAGAATGATCTGATAAACTGGCTCATCGAATAAAACTTTGAAGAAATTTTAAGGATGATATCAAGATTGAATTTCACAGGTTACTTTGATACAATCATATTTGTTTCATTGCAGTGGAAGTCATTGAAGGTACATCTGGACACGATGACTGCGCGTGCGAATCCATGTGACGTTGAACGATATCCAGAACTCACAAGTGCAAGACTTCGGACCTGATTTCATGAGAAAATATTCCATAACACAGAACACAATATGACTGAGGATATATTTCGTAAGTAAACTGCACCTTCTGGGAAAGTAAAACGAAATGCTTATGGAAGTGCCTTTCTCACAAGCGCCCAAGTGTGTGAAAGCAGATATAGTCCGGCGGGAGCCACAGTCCGGGGCTCCATAGACGATACGGAAAAAAGCGTGAAACTAGGCGTGAAGAGTCAATGAATTGAGTGCTCTATTCTTTACCGATGTAGCCGGACTATGAGTACCGGGTTCCAATTCTTACGGGAGTGGGTGGTCGTACGTGAATTTGGTTGAGGTTTTCAAGCGATCTCGGTTTCTCTTGATTCTAACTTATTTCCATAATCATTCCTTTTCATCATGAATTAATCCAGTATGCGGGCCACGTCAGCGCTCTGAGAATAAATATAATCATTACTATATTACCTGCCATGAATTTGAACAATTAAATATGTTTACCCTCGAAGGGTAGGGTTGATGCCACCCACCCTAGTTTTTATCCCGCTGCAAAAAAATGCGCGAGAAAGGAGACTTGTTTGCGCACATTTAGCGAAAATAAAGCGGACCCAACCACCGTACCAAACAAAACAACACATAAAAAACAATCTAGCAGATTGAGTCGTCACGATAGTCAAGACTAAATAGATTATCATTTTGTTTTCTTTCTTTGCAGTGCTGAACGTGGTAGTGCTGTACGGTATACTTACGAAGCCCTTAACTACGAGACTGTTGAGCAGAGACCAGAAATGGATATTTTGTCACGTTGGGTGGTTTGCAATTGCTTTGTTATTATTATCTTCATCTGTATCAGACACCACATAATTATATATGATGTGACATTTGCTTATGCTGTGGCACCCTGTTGTGTATGAGAGAGATTGAAAAACATGAGGGAAAGCCCTATACTTGCATGGGGAAATTTCGGGGTTTTAAGGGTAAAGTTTTTAGGGAGGACACCCTGTAAGAAAATGTTAAAAAAATGTATTCGGCCCCCCCCCCTCACAACCCACACCACACTCCGGATACTGAAATCAATGTGTTTACTACTTACGTGAAGAATATCGTAAGTAGAATTAACGGCATGCTTTACTATAACTTGGCAAAAAGGACAAAATACTATTAAGAATATTAATTTTGATTTGCTGTTTTTTCAGCCAAGTGGTGGTTAACCTGGTCGATTCCTCGGAACAAGACTCTTAGCTTCGTTTAAGAGTAGGAGTATTTCGTCGACGAAACCTCCTGTGTCTCGGGTGTTTGAAGAAAGATACTAAGGCGCGACTGCTTCAACGACCAACGGAAAAATGGCACAGACAATCAAGCAAGGGAAGTAGTCCGGAATGGAAACGAAACGGACAGGGAGTGTCTGTTATTTCCACAGCGGCCCAAAACTGGTAGCAAGTAACAGTAGTGAGAACCAGTGGTAAGAAGACTTTGAATTTGGGATTCTTACCCTTGGAGGTGAATATTGTGTTTCAAACACAATCATGGAGAATATAACACTCTGCAACAACTGTTTACATGCCAACTTTACTTTAAGTCAGTGTCATAGCGGTTATTTACATCAAACGACACCCGTATTACGTAGATAATCATATTGTTACGTTGTTAATTAGCAATATAATTACGACGGTTACCTGCGCCTTGTGCTTAGCAATTCATGGCCTCAGACTACCCAAGAACGCAGGTACAGGCTAATCAAAAGTTAGTAGTAGATCTGCCACCCCTCGTATCGTCGTTTGATATGATGAGATGCGTGGAATCGTTCGTGCCGATAGGCAACTGTGGAAGTGAGTGTTGACCTCTTTTCGATATATCAAAACATGAAATAGTGGATGTTGAATGGCCAGTGTTACCGATCTAGATCTAGCCAACGTTATTTGCAGAATTTCTCGCCCATGGTAAAATTTAGCGAAATGCACTTCCACGCAACACACTCAACTTACACAAAACAAGCAAATCAATTGCCTAAAACAGCATACACTTTTGCTGGTGTAAGAGACTGACTGGTTATGTTTCAAAATGATCGAATCTTTTGGTTAGATGTCAGGGCAGAAAAAAATTGTCGTTGCGTTTTTTGCGATTGTCACTTGTCGTGAAGAGTTACTAGGTAATATGAGACGTTAATTGAATCCCTTTCGCAAAAATCTTTGGCGAAGGTAGCATTCAAGGATAACAGAAAAGGCCGAAATTTAGACTCATACCAAAAATGTGCTATGCAAAACAACTACCAGGTTTTTCGCTATTGCACATAATGTCCAACACGACGAGATGTTTTTGTGTCGTTCATGGTGTGTGTTATGTTTTGTATACGAGTTCATAATGAAATGTGGAAAAAAAACGCCCCCACTGGTGAACTCTGTAAACGCGAGGTATTTCTGAGAAGTGGTGGGCATTTTACCACTCCCATGGTGTTGGTGTACAGCAGCGGTGGTGCTAAATAATTATTGCAAGCCAAAGGAATAACACGGGTCGAAGGGGGCCTCCCAAGTGGGAATCTAACCAGACAGGCCTTGGTGTTGAGGGGCCGCGGTCGCAGGAGCATAATTGGTAAAAATGAAATGGACGTTATGTTGCCTGGGGAAACATTGATTGAAATTATTCGACATTTAACTTGTAAGTACGCAAGCAAATGTGTATTAAAGATTCCGTCATACATGAACTTTGAATTTGCAACATAGGGATTTTTTAAAAAAGTCCAATTCCAATTTAAAATTGTTCTCCAAGCAAACACAAGTATTTAAGTACCCAGATTTGGGTACAGTGTATTAGAAAAAATAATAATAATAATAATAATAATAACAACAATAATAATATTAAAACAAAAAACAAAAAACGGGGCGCGTTGTCCGGGCGGTGGGCGCCCAAGAACTCCCAAATTAGACTTTGGCACATGGTTTGTTTAATCGTAAAAGTGAATGAAATCTGGCCGAAAAATTCTGATTTTTTTTAATAACTGCAAGGAATATGTCTTAATTCTAAAATCGTTGCCAGCTGAGGATAAAACTCCACTGTAAGGTTACAAATAAATTCCTATATTATAAAGGACGAGGGACGAGGTCAATGTGACCAGGGGGAACGCCCGTATGACCCACTAACTCTCACATGAATAGTCTGCGGGCTGAGTCGCCGAGTGTCACAAACGAAGTTGCTTTTTACCTTGACAAATGTTTTTTTTTTGCGGGAAACAATGCACCCAACTTGTCAAAATTACAGGAAATTTTGTTATCAAAATAAACATCTGTGTGGAATATGTGCAACAGCAGCTATCCAGTGCTGCAGCCGCTATCCATGTGTAAAGGTCAGTGGATCCTACCAACATCAAGATACAATCCCGGGGTTGTAGTTTTTTTTTTTTTTGAAGTATATCTAATTGATATATTTTGTGATTGTGCTGGTATGTCATAAATAGAGCCGTCGTGTTTTTTTTTATGTTAAAAGAAAAATTCCCACTTGATTCTTTGTCTTTTGGGCGTAACCTATTGGAAAAAATCATCTTGGGAATTTTTTGCAAAAAGTTTTTAGGGTGTCAAATCAAAGATGGCCGCCAAAATACACATATTCCATTATATTGGTATTCTGAACGCAACATGAGGTCCAAATTGACGAAATCGCCCACATTTTCAATACCAGAGTTCAAAACAGCTAAATCAATATGGCAGTCACATTAAAGCTTATGTGTGCCTGGTATCCAGATGGCGTCCAAAATGGCCGCCAAAAAGCTTGTTTTGAATATAAACAACTACATCAACACTCAATCAAGATACCATAGGATTCATATTCCTGGATTTCGTATAACCGTCTCATGGTATATGAACCCACATTGACATTTTTTGGTTAACAACCTTCAAACCAGATGGCGGTCAATATGGCCGCCAAAAGCGCTATTAGACACTAAAAACTGGGGGACCGAAGAACAATTTCCCAACGATTTTTTTTGTCTAACATCTTTGAATCCAAGATGCCCCCCCCCCCCCCCCCCCCCCCCCCCACCCCCCCCCCCCCCCCCCCCCCACACCCCCCCCCCCCCCCCCCCCCCCCCCCCCCCACCCCCCCCCCCCCGCAGCCCCCCCCCCCCCTTAAAAAACCAACCCCCACCCCCCCGCCCCCCTACCCGACCCCCCCCCCCCCCCCACCCCCCCCCCCGCCCCCCCCCCCCGGCCACCGTAAGTATACTGATAATAGTCAAATCGTAAAATGTTTTTTACATAAATCCATGTATATTTTTTTATTACACATAAACCTTCAATGCATCCTTTTGACCCAAAGGAACTCATATTTACCATTTATGTTAAAACAACATACGTTCAAAATTAAGATGGCAGGTAATTTGGCTAAGAAGGACGTATGCAAAAAAACCAATACAAAAGATGCGATTTTTCATACCTACAATATGTTATACGCATTGGATTTGAATATAAATAAGAATGAAGCAACTATAGATACACTCTTTGACCGAGAAACTCATTCGACCACTAAATTTTTGACTAATAGAATAAAAGCTAGATATCAGCTAATATAAGAACTTAATTTTTTATAATATAACGAGCCCACTTGGAATTTTTTTTAAAAAAAGTGATATTTTTTTTTTTTTTTTTTTTTTTTTTTTTTAATGGGGACTTTTTGTGAAATGTAAAATGCTTCAATTCTATGAATGACCACACTATTAGTTCATTTTGTTTTTCAGTTTGTTTAAAACCTAAAGATAAAATGAGTTTGTGGTCCAAAAAGTGTTTATCTATTGCTGTCATTTATGTATATATTCACATTTCCTAAATGCAAATAACGTAAAATATGGAATATTGTGGGTAGATATAGTGAACTGTCGCCAGTTTTTTGGTTATTGATGTGCACAAAACTTAAATTATAGAATGCGTTTTTTTTTTTGTCCAAAAGTTTATAGTTGCGTCATGTTATATTATGTTAGAAAAAAATCAGTTTGCTATTGATAGTGACAAGGCCATATAATTGACCATCTTGAATTAGGCATTTAATTAAAACTTACTTGATAGGGTCATGTGTCCAAAAGTATGTATCTAGTTGCTTCAACACTAATGTGTACAACATATATTTGGGTATATATGAAAAAATTTCCACATTTTGGGTTTGAAGGATTTAAATAAATTTAAAATGTTAGATATGGTTTCTCATGTTTAAAAGTATGTCTAGTGTCTTCAAATTTATATTTTTATTAAAATTTCCGATGTCGTATAACACATTGTAATGTGATTTTTTAATTATGCGCGTACGCAGTCGTCAGTTTGTCATAATTTTTGGATTTAAGCATTTCAACTTTATAAGAAAAAAAATTATATTATAACCGTTTGCGTCCCGTAGAGGGAAAATGGCTACCAACCGGACGATCACCGCAAGAAACGGACGTAGCCCAATTTGCCTTGTTAGATCTAGGAGCAATTCACGCCTTAAAAAGGCAAGGGTTCGCTCCGTGATTTTTGAAAAGGGGGGAATGGCATTGGGATTTAAGGAATATAGAGTTGCTTCATTTAAGTTTTATTAGATTTCTATCATGCTACTTTATGTATATATGAAAAATCACTGAGTTTTTAGGCTATTGATAGTGATTACAATGGCCAATTTAGCCGCCAACTTTGATTTGAATCATGTCACCAAACGCAAAAATAATATGATTCCTTGTGTTCAAAAGTAAAGATGTGTAATTTTATGTTTTTGCTTACAATATTATAACATTGATCACATGGCTGTAGAAAATTATCATATTGTAGAGTAAGTTCTTACCGTTTCATTTGTATTTTCATTCAACTTTCTCATTTGGAGAACTAGTAGGTATATATAAAGATAACAAGTTTTGGCTCTTATAGTGCTTACAAGGTCTAGCCCGCCATCTGGGTCCACGGTTCTAAAACGAAATTAATAGACAAGAGCTCAATAGTGTAGTTGCTCATTGATTTTTCATTCAAATTTCTGATGCATATAACATTATTATGAAAATCTCCTCCAGTTTGGACTTTGATTAAGAGTGTTTATACCAATTAAACCTTTTGACACATCTTGATTTGAAACATGTAAACAAAGCAAAATGGTAGTTTCAATGTCCCAAATTATAATTTATTTGTAAATTTTTGATCAAATTTGTGATTTTTTATTCAAATTTCCTAATGTGTATAACATAAGAAGTAAAATAGGTGTATGGAAAAATCCCTAGATTAAGCAACTGAAGTGCTACGAAGCTATTTATTAGCCACATTGTGATTTGAGAGTATGGTGTTCTAACCATAACTGGTGAATGAAGTTCCTTTGGTCCAAAGTCTACATCTAGGTGTTTTTGATTAATTGTTATCAATATTATTATGATATAGATCTATGTGAAAAAAAACATAACAAGTTTACTATACATGCTTACGTGGCCGCCATCTTGGATTCAAAGTGCGTTATCAACACAGATTTTTGGAATTTATTTCTTCTTTCAGAGTATTAAATGTAAGGTTTTCTGTCCCAACTGTTTGATCCTTAGGTAGTTTGCCTTAAATGACCAGTTCTGTGAATAGCGCTTTTCGGCGGCATATTGGCCGCCATCGTTGGATTTGAAGTTTGTTTACCAAAAAGAAAATGGTCGGATGTGGGTTCCTAGCCCACAGATATACACCCATGAATTTGAATCCTATTCATCTGATTAGTGTTAAGCATCGTTAATTCATTACATAGCTTTTGGCGTGCCGTTTTGGACGCCATCTTGGATTTGTTTAATATGATTGCCATATTGATTGAATTTAGCGTTTTTGATTCTTTGGTAGCGAACATATGGGTAGTGTCGTCCAATTTGGACCACATATTGCGTTCAAAATATATTATATGAATTTATGTATATTGGCGGCATCTTGGATTTCACACCTAAAACGTTTTTAAAAAATTCCCAGAGATTTTTTTCCAACAGTTACACCCAAAACACAATGAATCAAGAGGAATTTTGCTTTTAACAGAAAAAAAACCACGAAATTACATTGTCGTCCTACACTATAGGTTGGTGTATTGATGAGTTGGACCACCATCGCCTGCGCTGCTCTTAACATCCCTCTTAACCCACCTTCGGTCCCAGACGTTACATAAGTTCATCCTGCATCGTAATATAGTCCATCTAGGCCACTCACACTTCTGAAGTTTATCGTGCTACTTGAAGTTATGTGGAATGCACATTCTGTATGGATGAATTTCAATTTTTGTTATCCGGTTGAATGATGAACGAAAGAAGTCAAGGCCGTTTCTTCTTGAAGTAGTTTTTCGGGTTTGTCTTGTATCGCGGTAAAACTGCATTAAGTCTTGTCAGTTTTTACTAGGGGGCGTCTCTCTCTGTGTGACCATGTTTCCGATAAAGCTAGTGGAGCTGGCACATTTCACAAAATGGAAATTCTTCATTTGCTCTCAATGATAGTCTAGGCACTGAAAGAACAGAGATTATATTTATCACATAAAATAACATACCCCAAACAGATAGGGACTTGATATGGGATAAAGACATCCAGTAAGTTGTAGGCCACTTTTTAAGTTTCCATAAACTTAATCAACAATGTGTATATTACATGAATATTATTGACTCGTACTCACTGCGTACAACCACAAAGGTTATAGACCGATCAAACAGGGTGCAAGCGTGGAACATGCACACGGCGTGCTTTTTCTTGTTAAACGCCAGCTGAACGTCTGCTGAATTTAACGTCGCCGCGATCGTTCTGTTTATCCATAAGGAAACTGATTTGGTCTTAATATCATTTCGGGGTGAGAACATTTGTATATAAAGCCTTACAACCATCAAAATATCTATGTCCAGTGTTTATTTAAGGCTTGCCACCATGATCACAATATTTTCTTTCAATCTGCCCAGATGTCGGCTTAGATGGCTGATCCCTGTCCGAAGGCCGTCTATTGAGTATAGCTTTATAGACTCTTTGTTTCATAAAATTTTCACAACGAGACACTCTTTGCTGAGCTTGTAAGCTGCCCCATGTGCTACTTAATTAAAGGGTTCAGTGTGGATGCCTTTACCATTGAATTGGCCTAATTCCGATGCATTACCATTGCATTGCTCAGCCTAATGTCCTCTAGCAGGCCATGAGGCCAAAGCGAAAAGATGCTCGGATTAAGGACTGCGCCGGCATCCACTACTCAAAATATTGGCTGCACATCCATATGACACGATATTAGATAGGCAAAACAACTAATCCTTATCTTTTATTCTCTAAAAAATGAGCCTCCCATTCCATACCAAACACCTTTACGTCTATTCGCAAGCCATAAAGGCATAACGTATTGCCGCAACGCGTTGGCGACTTTCGGCAACGCGTTGGCGGAGAAAGATAGCAACGCGTTGGCGGCGTCGGCCAATTAGAATGGCGGATTCTCTGACGTATTTCAAAAATTAAGACCCCAACGCCGTTTGCAAAGTATATAGCACGCGTTGTAGAACTCATAACGCGTGGAACCTCACCACGCGTTGCGAGCTTCACAACGCGTTGTGACCTTCACAACGTGTTTTTTTGCCGAAGGTTCCCAAGCCATGAGGGTCCTAACGTATTGCCGCAACGCGTTGTTAGAAGGAGGCAACGCGTTGTGGACATTTCGGCACGCGTTGCGGCCTCGCCAATGCAACATCAGAATTTTCTGTGACGTATTTCAAAAATAGATCCACAACGCGTTGCGCAATACGTTCTGACCCTTATGGCCCCTTCGCAACGCGTTGCAATCCTTCACAACGTGTTGCGACCCTTCACAACGTGGTGTTAAACTACCACGCGTTGTGAAGGCATAAGGGTCCATAACGTATTGCCGCAACGCGTTGTTAAGGTTTGCAACGCGTTTGTGAAGGTCGCAACGCGTTGTGGAGATTTTATTTTTGAAATACATCACAGAAATTCATGATTTGAATTGGCCGACACCGGAACGCGTTGCCAAAATGTCGGTCAAAACGCGTTGGTTGCCGAAATGTCGCAACTCATTGCCGAAATGGCGCAACGCTTTGTGACTTTCTCACAACGCGTTGCGGCAATACTTTATGACCCTAATGGCTTTGTTGGCCTTCGTAACGCGTTGTGAAGCTTTCAACGCGTTGTGAAGCTCGCAACGTGTGAAGGTTTGCAACGCGTTGGAAAGTACTGAACGCGTTGTGGGTCATTTTTTTGAAAAAATGTCACAGAAAATCTTGTATTTTTATGGGCCTACACCGCACGCGTGTGCCGAAATGTCGCAACAGCGTTGCCGAAATGTCGCACCGCGTTGCCGAAATGTCGACGCGTTGACGAAATGTCGCAACGCGTGCCGAAATGTCGCAACGCGTTGCCGAAATGTCGCATGTCGGTTTGCCGATGTCGCAAACAACGCGTTTCTGCTTTTCGGCAACGCCGTTGCGGCAATACGTTATTGCCTTATGGCTTGCGTATCGTCACAAGTGAGTTTTGGATATGCCGTTTTCATATGACACAGGTGTTTCAATGGAGGAACATGACTGTAAACATGCCCATTATATGTCACTTGAATTACTGTTCTATTTTAATGTAAAATAATTATTAAAGTCATACACTAACTACATAGTTCGCCCAATTAACCGGTTTCAGGAGTTTTTGAACGCCCTGTTTATATTCCTAAAGGGACCCTAGAAGTTAGCTAGTGGTGATGGAAAAATAAAATGGATTTTAAAGCGGCGTACTGTGAGATTTAAAAGGATTTGAGCAAAAGCAAATAATTATTCACATATTCACTTCACAATGAAGCCAAAATCGAGAATATATTGGTCTACAATTTAAACATTCGTCGCGAATCTTCCAAACAGACCAATCGACCAAAGTCACCTTTCGATATATCGGCGATTGACGTTTTCGAGAATTTGAAACTTTGCCATAATCTAAAATTGAAACATTTTAGGGGGAAAATGATTTATATGGACATTGTTGGACATTTAAACGTTCTTCATTTTGAGCGCGCTTTCATTAAGTATCCTTTGTTTTCCTTGTCAAAATTTAATACAAAGGATTGGGCTGTTTTGCAAAAACTAAAAACGTCCTCTGTTCTATGTCAAAGGGACGAATGCACATTGAGCTGTTGGCGTACTCAAAAGGAGTCGATCGATCGAATCAGGCGGTGGTATTCAACATGTTGAACAAACTTTGCTGCGGAGGGCGCTGAAATGGAATATGCTTTGTACGGTTTTCTAAGTGTCAGATGTGTCTTAAGGACAAAAATAATGTGCAGTGAAGATAGGAAAAGAGAAAGAGGAATGATGAGGTTCTACAATTTTTATTTTGTATTAGAATGTGTTAAATCAAAATATTTACTACTAAATGTAACATATAATACATCAAGCTATAAATAAAAGAGACCATTTTTTTTAAATATACAGTTAATGTGAATGGCAACAGTAAAAGATGGATTTACGGGTTTTGTTGGAAGAATTGCTGCCAGTATTCTTGAAAAGTTATAGCATTTTTTGGTAAACTTTAGTACTAATCGATAATTGAAACTCATAATTACTGAATGTACGATAATGTTGATTCTCGAAAAAAAAAATAGAAATTAAAGCTCCAGTTGTAGTCCCTTTTATACGCTGGTAAATTGGACATAAAATTTACAGTATTTGCTGTAGTTCCAAATTGTAGCTTCGGCCCACATGTGTAAGTACAATAAGGACATACAACGGATGCTTAGCGTTTGAAACCCTGGGTTTTGTGAATTATGGGACCTAATCCCACTTCATAAACGTTAAGTGGAAAGAAAGTTGTGATTTAATCTGTTTATTGCTGAAGGTGTTATTTGATGCTTTTTTTAGAGTAAAAATGAATCAAAGATCACTAGTTACAAGGGGGGAAAGAAAGCTTTATCTTACTATCAAGTCATTTATATTGTATTAAATTTACGAGGCGTTCGGACCGAAAATCAATTTTTTTAATTTTTAATGATCGACACAACAACACGTGGTTATAATGAATACTGTTATTTTCAGTACAATTAAACTAAAAACAACGCTTAATCCATTGGTATCTTTGACATTTATAGGTATTAAAATTTTCAGTAGTTCCAACTGGCACTGAAAATAAATACAAGATTCATGTAGGCTTACTACTTTCAAGTAACGAAAAACCATAGGAAGAGTAATTAGCAATTAGTGTCAAATGACGTATTCTAAAACTCGTAAAATTAAACGACTTCGGAGTGTATAATTCTGAACAATTTGAAATGAAATTGATATTCCATGGATTATTATTTAATTGTCATCAAAAACAAATCATTGCGTATATGGAGTCATAGCACTCCTTAGGTAGGCTTATATACTCGCTTAGCGTAGCCAAATGGCGGGCTTACAGCAAAAGTGTTCGGACCGGAACGTGGCAAGGGGCGGGTCGAGCAAAATTTTATTCATGAATATCTTCCCGCGCTTTATCGAGACCCGCCAATATCGTAATGTGCTTCCATGCGGGCTAACACACTCTCGTAGTAGTCATCAATTTTATAACACGTGTTTCTTCGGTTTTCAAATATTTTTCTTGACATATTGTAGTAAGGTTTTGTTGTACCCCTTGAATTCGTGCGGAGTTTGTTTTACTTGTGGAGTTTCTTGCTATATCATGCCGCCAAAGAAAAGGCAAGCCCCGATGACAAGGTGGATGGGGAAAGAAAATCAAAGAAATCAGGTGTAGTGCAAGATGACCATACAGATAGAGTCGGACTGGTGGGAAAGTGACGATTTACCATTGCCAACAAGGGGAAGTCAAGGTGAGTCATTAATGCCCAAACAAGGCCCACAACCGCTGCGCAGAGTTTGCGATAGACTTGGGCCTTCATTTACCTCCGCTAACC
>JAMKCH010038972.1:0-17369 GCA_023653785.1 Ophioderma brevispina
TTTCAAATTTGATATTTTTGCACAGTTACGCTGGTAATTGTTTAGGAAACTATACCTGCGAACGAGAATGCTAAATTAGCGATTTATCACAAAATAAGCGATTTGTAATTAAAATTGGGACCAGATTGGACTTAACGCAGAGCTGGAAATGCTACGTTTATGTTTTTTTTTTTTTTCTTTTCGTCATATGACATTAGTGCCACGTCGAGAAAATAACACTCTAACTTGGCTGGCCTGAACTATGAAAACAACTACTGGCTGAGCGAGACACGTACATGGCGCTAATTTACCGCTATTCTACATTGGAAGGCCGTTTCCAGCAGCCGTTTTGTATTATTATCGGGGATCCTCGATTAATAATTATTCTGTACAAAAATTCTTCGTTTGTGACAATAGACATTCGAGGCCTAAGCCATTCACAGGTATAGTTTATAGCCAGTTACCAATGCAATCGTGTAATAAAAACCTCCAAATTTTGAAATGGGAGCGCTTTCAAAATAAATGTGCTAATCTTGCCAGGCGGTGGCCGGTCAAGCCTCATATTATGCAACTCACCAAAAAGTCAAAAGAAATACAGCAATACTGAGTACAACCACAACCAATTTGGGTGCTTTGAGTGAGTCGGCAATGCGGGTTCCCATGACCCAATACGACTTTGTCCTCGTTCGTTATGATACAAAAAAAAAAAAAGATTCAGAAATAACCTTCCAGTGGAGTTGATTCTTCAAACTCCAACGGTTTTGAATCAGAATATATTCCTTGACAAACATATAAAAAAGTCAGGACTTTTCGTCACGACTTGCGCTTTACGTGTTTAAACAATGGGACGCCCAAAATGGGATTCTTGGCCGCCCCTCACCTGAATATTGCTTTAACACAACTATTGAATGCTTTATGTCCCTCCTTTGAATTGACACAAACCAAATCAATTCTATTGAATTCTGGACCTTTAAGATCCATTCGTGTTTTCCAATTACGATAATCATGCTTTGTTGTATGAGTTTATGGATTTCCAATTGCCATACCTGCCTCAGGGATATATTAATATCCGTATAATAACAATTTGAGATTTAATGATTTTGCAATTTTATAAATCTAATTATATTCCTTGTAAGCAAGGCTCGTGTCTTGCATATAGTCTGTAACAGAATAAAACAAGGAATGCTACATGACGCCATGCCAAAGTGATGTCAATTCTGCACAGCGTCAAGCCAATCATAAAACGTATCTGACATTCAATACTGGAATATATTCCTCCATATGGAGAATTGAATTCATCTGGATCATAGTCATCGTCAGGTCATGATCCAATACCATGCAGAGCCACTGCACTACATACTCACATTACAATTGATCAGGATCCGATCACGGGTATTTCTGGTTATTCCATATCTCAATAATCTCGATATATAGGCATCACTTAATTGGCAGTGTGCATATGCTGTTCTGAAATTACCCCAATCTACCCTAGTAAAAGTAAAATGTTCCTTAATGAATTAAAATCCTAATTAAACTTCTATGAAACCTAATACAATCCATATTGTACGATTTTGATTTATAAATCTCTGCATTTATTTGAATAACTACAATTATGAATACCATTGACATGTACGCGGTACTCTTCTGAACATGCATTTTTCATCATCGCATGTCTCGAGCATTTTCGGCTGCTTATTATCAACTGTGACAGATGTTAAGTAACAACGCGTCCATGTAACATTTATGTAACTTTTTTAAATCATGTTTATAGAGATGAAAACTCTTCATTTAAGCGTAAAATTAAATATTTGCTTTAAATGTCGGTATACAAACATTAAGTATCTTTGTGATAGCTGTGAGAAATGTATCTACATAATCATCTTAAATTTATTGGGTATAGGTGCTTTTCACACAATTTACAAATATCAGACTAGGCGCTGATAATAATTAAAGCCACAACAATCAGTCCTCGTTTTGCAATTTTGATGTGACGCGAAACCCAGTTCCTCTTAACTGAGACTGTAGCTCATATCGAAGATTATTTCAACCCGTTAGTGCAAATCAGGCTTGTGCCCGAGGACCTAAACGGCTCTATCCCTGTTTTTTGCGCAAAAAAAAAGTAAAAAAATAAATGATGGCATGCATTTAACAAAATTCTACTACTTTTATCATTTGCCCCCCTTAACAAATCGTGTTCCCTCCCCCTTTTAAACCCTGTCATAAATAATTTTTCCAAAGTGGATGTATGGATTTGGATATGTTGCAATAGGAGTTATCTTCTACTTATATTCGATGTAAAATTCCAGCAGCTCATACTACTTTTTTTCTGGGGTGAGTACCATAAACGTTAATAGTTGATTTAATCCTATTTTTTATCCAGGGTGTCCAAAAATCACTAAAAGCGCGCCCCAATTTCCAGTCTATTTAACATTTAATGCAATACAGACTACAGACCCACGGGGTGCGCCGGTTTGATTCGGATCCGAAATGACTGGTTGTGGCCCATTGACTAATCACTGTTTTTTTCTTTATTGAACAAACAACCGTCAGGAGTTTTTATGCGTACACACTACACAATATTGGTGCTTGGATGATGTCCTCTTACTTACTCTAATTTTTTTTAATGAATATTTGCATTGAAAAAAATTGCAAAAGGCTTTAAGAAAATATGCTGCAACATAATCACACTTATAACAAGACATATCAAGAGGACACAATGCAGCATCAACCTGTTGATAATGATCAAAACTTTGTAAGACATGTAAAGTGTTTGAACTGTTATGCATAGACATCCTGTCCGTGTTACAAGTGAAAAAACAGGTTTTATTGCATTGGCCACAATTCATGTGATTTGTGACCTGAATCAACGGGGTTTTCTGTATAAAGCTAATGAATAATAATGTCCCACTATATAAACTTAGTTTGCATAACTGTTTAATAAAGACCTGAAATTGGGGGCGCCTTTTAGGGTATTTTTTTGGAGACGACCTGTATATTGGAAAAATGTCAATATTTGCCTCTTCCAAATTTTATTATATAAAGCATTCACATTTCACTATTTGTAAGAAAGTTTTTATCTGTCCTAGGCGTACATTGTTCGATCTTTTTCGGCTTAACGTATCGAGCTAACTCAACTCTTCCATCAATTATCAACATTCCAGGTTTCGTTATCTTTTGAATATCACAATACGGCCATTACTGTAACATTCCATCACTTGGTTGCCTCACTTAATCGAAACTGTCTCTATTTGGAGATTGTTTCTAACTTGAATCGCCATTTTAAAACTGATCCGAATTGTTCGTCACAAGTATTAGAAAAAAGTAATACATATAAGTTCACCTTAATATCAAAATTGAATCTTCCATGGTTATCAAAAGACCAACGTTTGAAGTTGAATTATTACAAATACCTTTACAAATCCAAATTCCTGTCGTAACAGAATATGATACTTTAATATCTAGTTGCGGTCATAATTATCTTTGGCCATGGTATTTCATTTTTATGCCCAAAAGGTATATAATAAAAATCTACTTTTGGTTTAAAAAATGAGATAATTAACTCAATCGACGGCTAGGATAATTGATAAGACTAACCAATTGAAAATAATCAATTGGAAAAAAATGTTTTGTAGCGTGATTGTATCTGAAAATTTCTGTTTGTAGAATGACTTTCGAAATGATGAAGTTCAGGCGAGCTGTGTAGCTGAATGTCGTATGGCTTATCAATGTCCCTTGTGTCAACAAGAAAGAGTCAAGGGGAGAAGTTATGAAAACTGTAGTAGCATGATCCTAAGGCGAATACGTACATTACATCAAGTAAAGATATATGTATGTGTGTGTATGTGTGACTGTATGTATGTATGTATGTGTGTATGTATGTATGTATGTATGTATGTATGTATGTATGTATGTATGTATGTATGTATGTATGTATGTATGTATGTATGTGTGTATGTATGTATGTATGTATGTATGTATGTATGTATGTATGTATGTATGTATGTATGTATGTATGTATATATGTATGTATATTTGTTTAACATTTTCTAATCGCGATGAGGGGCAAGACACGGGATTCGCAATTCAAGAACAGTCTTGTTCTTTCATTAGAAGAAATTTTAAGATATGACATCTTTATAAAATCTTTGCAATGTACAAAAAATAGTAATATATATAAATTATCACACTGTACAATTTTCTTATTGTTTGTTTTGTACCTGTGCTCAATTTGTGCTCTAACATGGCGTGCGAGCACTTTTTTTGAAATATACATCGTCTTACGAAGCTCACTTTCAGATGGAATTTTATGTAATATGAAGTGTGAAAGAGAAACGATTTATTAGGCATGGTATACTTTCAGGGTATTGACATTAATATGACAAGAGTTAAGAAAAAGAGTGATAAGTTCGGTTAAATTGTTCGTGAAATTATGAAGATAATCTCCTTTAAAATGCCGATGGTTATATTCCCTACAGAACCTTATTAGGTACAGTCTAGAAGAGTTCCTTATATCAGTATTCAGTAATAGAATTTGTCCAGACATAATCTTTGGCTAGAGGCATTTAACACATCCACTTGAGATCTCTATTATGCATACATCATCTTAATTTCTTGGGAGACGTTAAGAGCAGTGTGCCCAAGAATTTACTCACTGCTTTCCCAGATGAACGTTATCAGGGAAACCTACTTTGTTAATTTTTGTTCTTACATATTGTAATTAAATTTTAATGAATTATAAACAAATCTAAACTCGTGACATTTATTAAAGGAATACTTTAGCACAGGTAAGGCCAGCTTCCTTTGCGCATAGCTTTTAAAATTGGATTTAGCTCATAGCTCTATGCGGCGGGGTCGATTTTTACATTTTTGTTGTTGTTGTTGTTTACATTTTATTTTTTTTTAAATTTAGGCGATACTCAGTACTTTTCTTGATATGAATTGTGTCTCAAAATTTGGGACAAATAAAAAAGAAAAATTGGAACTATATGGACTCTATATAGTGTTTTTTTTATTGAGTGAAGTTTGGTTTATGCCTTGAAAGCAGAAGAGGAGTACATTGGAGTGGCACATTGTATATTTCTAAAAAAGCATAGCACATAGCTTTTTAGCCAAAAGAAGCTAAGACAAAGTTATTTTTTTCTTCGCCTAACAATAATCAGAACTCTATCAATAACCATCTTTGTCATACATGAAACGCATGTACAAATATTTAACACAAGAAGGTGAAGAAATAAAGTGCCTTAAAGAGACACGAGGATATTTCCAAAAAGGAGCGCTCCCAATTTTCGTCAAACCTTGGTTTTTTGCATATTTGGAATGCTTACCAATGTATTAGATCACACCTGGAGTGAAAAAGCTGAATACGCCGTCGTTATGTAATAACATAATTCAGATAATGACATAAGACATTCAAAGCATGCTTTTCTACGGGGACGACTACGATAACAGGCAAGTTCAAATATAGTTTTTAGTATCTTTTTTACTTGTTTGTCCAATAAATCTTCTAAACAGTCTTGATATGTGTTCTACAACCGATCAAATTGAGAGAAATTCGTGTTCTCAAAAAATCTCCTCCTGTAAATTCCGGCAATGATGTAAACTCCTTGATTTCCGTGGCAGGATTTGCCACGAACTCTAGCAGTTTTTTTCTGTTTTTACAGAATGTAAACATCCAAATTCTTTTCAAATTTGTGGAAGTGATTTCAGTAAGGATCCATTTCATTATGTATGACTGATTACAAAGACGTACGAAGTACAGTTGTATTTTATCTGCAATACTGTTTATGGTCGTTTCGTGTGCTTGCTACTCCCCTCCACACGTATCTTTAATACCAAGCTGCATGTTATAGACCTGGTTTATGTCATAATGAGGGCTGAAGGAACATATCAAAAACATACGTGTTGACCTTGGGCATTATAAAACTTCTAATCAAATAATCATGATGTACTATTATGTATGTGATGTCGTTGAATGATTCCACGGTTTGCTGTTGTGATAAATTATTGCATTAATATCTTTACGGTGGATTTTAGTAAATACATTCAATAATCATGTGCGGGATTGTCAAGAGTCATTATATTTTAATCGTCTCGGATACCACAATGTCAAGGTATATTTTGTTCTCCGTTTCATTGATCGCGTATTATGTAAGAGCTGATCAAGGCATTTAAAGCAGATATCCTAGTAGTAACGCGAATGAATTAGCGACAAGACAGCGAATTTCAGTTTCGGTGGGATGCAATACCCTCAGGCTGGGGATTCCGTGCAATTGTACAAATGATTTTTCATACTTGATAAGGACGGATCTTTGACTTCAAGATAAGGAGAACTGGTCGGCCACAAGAGAATCTTTGGTCTGGAAGTCTGGCAGCAGATGGCAATGGAGCTGAGGTGTCTCCCCGTGCACGTGGTATCTCACTTATAACACCTATAGTGGATATAGAATGGCGGTACTATATAGATGCCTCATATGTAGACTTAGTCATTTTTATGGGATATGTTTGATTCAATTCAATTCAGTTCAATTCTAGAGACCGCTTTAAACTCAATCTGAGCTCTTTGAAAAAGGCAAGGCCAAAACAAGTTTGTTTGCCGTAACCCGGCCTACCCTAAAAAACCTGCCGACTCAAAAAATTAGATTTTTAAAAAACAATTCTGCTGACCGACCCACGAATTTTATTTACAATTGTATTAAAATTACCAATACAAAGACGAAAAAACATCCAAATAACTATAGTAAGTATAATAAAAGATCTTTGCCATGTCATTGAAAAAAGCTTTAAATTGTAGCATGTTGTGTTCATTTTAGAGTAAAACATTGTGAAGTTCATCTTTAAAAAAATCTGACCCTAATATTTTCCCTTATGACAATTGTTGGATCTAAAATGTAATATCTGCAGAAGCCGCGATTGTGAGCTTGGTGAATTTCAGGACTGTTGAAAAAAGGCATTCCGTATTCTTAAGCTAAATTTTAGTGTTTATTTACATTTCAAAAACGCCTCGATATAAATGCTTGGAGTTCAATATCTCTACGCCCAGGATACAAGTCTCTCAGGCCTTTTTTCTGAACTGCTGAAATGGATAACACATTTAAACGGGGCAAGGCCGTTTTAATTTGTACTCACACTGACGTATAATCGGGCGCCGCCTAAGTTTTGAAGGTTAATTTAAAACGTCGTAAATCTTATACAAAACGTGAAATGCTTATTTGCAGAAAGGAAGCATATTTGTTGTCGTGAGAATGAATTCCCTAAACCAATGTAAATTGTCCACCAATACCAGTGCTTCATTTAGACTTGCCGAACATACAATCGTAGTTAACTTGTCAGTTTTCTGACACTCGACCTGGTTTGCGTCACTGATCACAGTAATTCAATACATAGTGTATTGATGTTTATGTGACTATCAAACTCGAAAGACTAGACCGACTACATCGTTTATTTCTTCTACTCCGGTATTCCCATTTCTCCTATCGATGGATGTGTGATATAATCAGGTTTCAGTTTTTTGTCTAAATGCCTTCTTGCAGTGATTGATTATGTAGAATATCAACAATAATAAAACGCTTGAATTTACTTCTACAGTAGCTAAGGCGTTATGACCATGCGCAAGTAAAAGAGCAAGACTCCGTTTCTCCACGATTGTTCCTGTGTTTGGTGTTGTGGGACGTGTGTGGGTGTTTGTTTGTAGATGTGTCTTTTGGTATGAGAATAGTGTGCAAACATCTGTTGTATGAGCATTGTGGCTGCGAGAAGCGTGTAACTACGCGATACTTACAGAGGGTGATTCTGCTGTACATGCATGTTGGTACAATACTTTCGTTATTTATGTAAGTTGAAGATACATGTCCATACCACCATAATAATACATAGGCAACATTGATTCCGACTGATTTGGAATAACAGATTTGCCAGGAATGTTCAATGAATACATTTTGATTGTCTAGCGTGACATTTCCATGGTTTGTGTATTTGGATTAGTTGGGATATCTTCACTCCATGGTACAGTAATAACGCCTTAAAGAGACACTGACACATTTGGAAAATAGTGCGCCCTCAAATTGTTTTTCAAAAATGATATATTTGCATGGTTTTAAAGCTTTTATTTTAAATAGGCCTTTACCTGAATGTATTGATTAAAGGTTAAAGGCAGAGTGTTTTAGTTTAATGCATTGACATATAATCAATGCACGCGCGCTCAGTTTGATTACGAATAATGTCACAAGCCCCGCAGAGCGAATGCCATAATGAGTCTGGTAAAACTGACGCAAGACATTAACCTAATTTTCAGGGCAAAGTACATATTTTATCCATAATAATGTAGGTTATGTTTCCAAATTTTCACACAGGACCAAAAATTTTCACCTTGTGGTAGGGTTAAAATTTGAAAATTCAAATTTGTCACTTTTTTAGTTTTTATTTAAATTTTAGGTTAAAATCGCTTTAAAATACCTAAGATAATATGATCACGAGAAATATCATACGTGTAACCACGCATTACTCCGCGACGGTGCAGAGCTGCTGCGTGTACACTGCGAGTGTTCGTCTACTGTCTACTCGGTAGAAGCTATTTTGTTACTATAGTAGATTTCAAATTACGCGAGCCTCCTTGCATATTGGGACGGGTGTGGCTTTGATATGGGGTTCAATCCCCGGCCATGCAGAGACCAGGCCTTTGTTGCCTTACAAAACATATTGTGACCATGGTACAAAGTTCCTGTACAGAATCGGCTTACTGGAAACTGATGCATTCAGTTATACAATGATCTGTTAATGATTGAAGGACTTATGTCATTGTTGACCGGGATGTCAAATCCGTTTTGCGCTTATCTCTTAACACAAGGTTGGCCCATTTTTGATGACCAAATAAAAACTTAATTGTGTTATGTGTGCATTGATATAAGAACGCATTATTTCTCCAATGCTGTGATAAGGAATGATATTTTGCAGTGTCAAAAGTAAGTCATGTTCAAATAACAACGTTTAATGAAGTAAATGCTGGTGTTTTCATCCTGAATTACTTCAATTGAAACATCCATCTATTTTAGATGTGAAATAATGTATTTTAGGTCAACATTTATTCACTAGCTACATTACTCTATATTGTATGAGTATCATAAACTTTTTTACATTAAAATAATGCATCTTACCTTTCACGGTGAATGGACAGACATAAAACTTTTAATGATGTCTCAATTATTTTGAAATCTACTATAACATGAAAAATCATGGTCGAATAGTTTCTCATACAGAAGACGATGATCGAGAGGATATTGTTATGTGTCCCACAGTATTCAGGACAATAGAACTGTTACTGTACCCTTTCGCACATAATTTTAGCATGAAAAACTAAATCGAACGTCGTTGTTGAGTATTATGCGTTTCATCGAATAAATTTGAAGCCATATGGAGATGGTGCGATTGAATTTTCTTTTCTTGATCAGATTTTTTTTTAACAAAATGGGCTTTTAGTGAGTTTCTCATATGCTTTTCACATAAAGTTCAAATTCCAAAAATTAGAATAAAAACTCTCCATGGCCCAAGTCCTACCCCGATTGAAGCCATCCTTCCTCATTTTAATAGGCCATTTTACAAAAAACAGCTTGTTATCTTCATTTTTATATGAGTTAAGTTATAACGATACCTGGAATCTGCTGCAATTAACCATTACTGCACACGTGTTGTAAACTGCCATTAATTTTTAAAGTATCTACCACACTTAGAATCATTAAACCTTCTTAAAGGTGCAACGCGAGATTTTGGCGCATCCATCCATTGTGTCATGGAGTTATTTCATATAGGTAAGGCTGCAAAATATCTTGTATTTGGCAACAGAAATGTTGTTAAAGTGAAAATAAAAGTTTCTGAATTGATAGCCTTCCGTGATATTATTAATATTCCGTATAATACATATGAGATTTAATATTTTGCAATTTTATATATTTAAAAATCTAAATATATTTTCTAAGCAGCCCCGTGTTCTTGCATATAGTCTGTAACAGAATAAAACAAAGAATGCTACATGACGGCATGCCAAAGTGATGTTAATCACAACAGCTTTCAAGCCAATCAACGCGTATCTGACTTTCCCAGATGTATTCCAGAAACCCTTTATAAAAGGCATAACCGGAATGTAGTACATTCCTTCCATATGGAGAATTGAATTCATCTGGATCATAGTCATCGTCAGGTCATGATCAAATCATGCAGTGCCATAATACATTGATCATGACCCGATCACGATTATTTCTGGGTATTCCAAATAATTTCAATATCTCTATATAGGAGGCATACACTTAATTCCAGTTATGCATACCTTCTGAAATGACCCATCTACCCTGAAGTAAAATGAAACGCTCCAAGATAAATTTTGGCTCTAAATATTACAATGAAAACTTAGATGAATTAAACTTCTATGTAAACATAAATACATCCGAAGTGTACGATTTGATTTATCAATCTTTGCCTTTATTTGAATAACTACAAGTTTGAATACATTGACATGTTCTCCTCTGAACATGCATTTTTCATTATCGTATGTCTCGAGCATTTTCGCTGCTTGTTATCACGTGTGACAGATGTTAAGTAACAACGCGTCCATTTGACAATTTATGTAACTTTTTAAAATAATGTTATTAGGGATGAAAACATATTTCTATTTTTTGTGTTGCATTTCAGCGTATAATTGCTTTAGAGGTCGCGATAGCAAACAGTAGTTTTCTTGTGATACATGTAGTCAAATGTTGTATAGGTGCTCTTCACACATGTAGCAAATATCAGACTAGGCACTGATAATAATTAAAGCCACAATAATCAGTCATTAGTTTTCCAATTTTGATGTGATGTTTTGCTCTTAACTGAGAATGTAGCCTCATATCCCGGGCTCATATCGGCAAATTATTACAACCGTTTTGTGCGAAATCAGGCTTTGCCCGAGGACATAAACGGTTATGATCCCTGTTTTTGCGCAAAAAAAAAAGAATAAAATAAAATGATGGAATGCATTTTAACACAATTCTACTACTTTATCAATTGCCCCTGTTTTACCCCTCATAAAAGATTTTTTCCAAAGCGGAATTTAACGGATTTTGAGTGTGTTGCAATAGGGTTTATTCTGCTCATTTATGTAGATTTCAGCTCTATACTATATTTTTCTGGGTGAGTAAAAAAAAATATTTACTTAAGTTGACCAGACTATAAACGCTAATAGTTGATTTAACCCTAGTGTTTTTTTATATATCTGAAAAATGTAAATATCTGTCCTGCTTCCAAATGATATTATATAAATTATGTATAAAGTAACGTTTTCTACTATGTCACTATTTTTAGGAAGTTATTATCTATTCTACGAGTAGAGTATTCGATTTTTTCGGCTTACTGTAGCTATCTAACTATTCCATCAATTATGCAACAATTCCAGGTTTCTTAATCCACACCTCGTGATGCTAAACAACATACGACAAGTTTAGATCCTGGCCAGAATCTCAGATTGATTAGTTCTTTTTCTTTTGCATATCACAGTACGGCCATTTATAACATTCCATCACATTGGTGGCGTAACTTAATCGAAACTGTCTCTATTTGGAGATTGTTTATAACTTGAATCGCCATTTTAAAACAACATCAGAATTGTTCGTAACAAGTATTAGGAAAAAGTAATACATATAAGTCCACCTTAATCTTAAAAGTGAATCTTCCATGGTTATTAAAAGACCAACGTTTGAAGTTGAATTATTACTGAACCTTTACAAATCCAAATTCCTGTCATAACAGATTATGATACTTTGATATCTTGTTGTGGTCATAATTATCTTGGGCCACGATATTTCCTTTTATGCGACAAGATATATAATAGAAATGTACTTTTGGTTGAAAAAAAAAAACTAATTCAATCGACGGCTAGGATAATTGATAAGACTAGCCAATTGAAAACAATTAATTGGGGGAAAAATGTTTTGTAGCGTGATTTTATCTGAAAATTTCAGTTTGCAGAATGTCTTTCGAAATTCTGAAGTTCAGGCGAGCTGTGTAGCTGAATGTCGTATGGCTTATCAATGTCCCTTGTGTCAACAAGAAAGAGTCAAGGGGAAAAGTTATGAAAACGTGATGGGTCTACTGTAGTAGCATGATCCTTAGGCGAATACGTACATTACATCAAGTAAAGATGTCGCAATATTTGCTTGTGAAAATATATTGAAATAAGAAAAGTACTATATTTTATGATTTTTATTGTCTTGCCTCTGAGCTTGCTCAGAGCAAGGAGCCACTAAGAAATCTCTATTTCTGTAGGTATGTATGTGTATGTGTATATGTATGTGTTTATGTGTATGTATGTATGTGTATATGTATGTGTGTATGTATGTACTTACTAGAGATACATTGTGGGAGTATTTTTAAGTATAAAGAGACATTGTGGGAGTATTTTACATTGTGGAAGTACTTTTCTGGCATTGTGGGGGTATTTTTACTAGAGTTACTATGTTACGAATTGTCCTATAACGGAATAAACTGTAACCTAGTATTGAGGTTTATTCCGTAAAAGAGTAGAAAAGAGGATTTTTCTAGTTTAGTAACTTTATAGGCCTGCGGCGCAATCCTCTTGGCTAAGAAAAGTGAGAAAAACTCTAAAAAAATGAAAAAAAAATGAAAAAATGTAAAAAATGTCTAAAAAAGTGTCTTTTTAAGAGAAAAATCTCAAAACTATATAGGTTTTGAATTCTTCCTTATATAGTTTTGAAAAAGTGTATTTTTCTGAAAAAATGTCTAAAAAAAGTGACTTTTTAAGAGATTTTTCAGTAAAACTCCCACAATGTAGCTCTTGTAAGGATGTGTGTGTGTGTATGTATGTATGTGTGTATGGTCGTACATGCATTCATACATGCATACATGCATACATACATACATACGTATGTATGTACTTACATGCATGCACTACCTACATACATACATACATGAATACATACATACATACATACATAATACATACATTCATACGTTTAGGAAGAGATTGTAAGATTGTCCTCTTTCTAAAATTTTGAGGCTTGTGCAAGACACGAAAAAATAGTAATATAATAAAATAGAATAGTAATAAACTGATTGTTGATTGATTGATATTAATTATCAAAATGTACAATTTCCACAATTCTTATGTTGGTTTTATAGTAGTGTTCAAATTTGTGCTCGAACAGCACGTACGAGCACTTCTGATTCGAAATAGACGGTCCTACCGAAGCTCACTTTCCAGATGAAATTTTATGTAATGTGTCGTGAGAAAGAATGATTTATAAGCATGGCACAAATTTTCAGGGCACATGCCATTAATATGGCAAGAGGTTAAAAAAGAAAGAAAAAGAGTGATATGTTCGGTTAAATTTTTCGTGTGAAAATGATGACGATGATCTCCTTAAAATGCCGATGGTTATATTCCCTACAGAACCTTATTAGGTACAGTCTAGAAGAATTCCTTATATCACTATTCAGTAATAGAATTTGTCCAGACATAATGCTTTGAATGGAGGGCATTTGTAACACATCCACTTGAAATTCTCTACATGCTTACATCATCTAAATGTGGGAGAACGTTTAAAGATCAGGTACCCACGAATTTATCATGCTTTCCTGGATGAACGTTATCAGGGAAACGACTTTGTTATTTTTGTTCTTACAGAAAACTATCAAAAGTTTAATGAATTATAAAACCAAATCTAAACTCGTGACCTTTATCAAATGAATACTTAGCACAGGTAAGGCAAAAAAAACGTTGGTCTCAGCTTCCCTCACGCATAACTTTAAAATTGGATTTAGCTCAGGCGGGTGAAGGTCAGTAATCTCAGCAATTCCGGTAAACAGGGACCACTTCACGACGGGAACAGATCTTGCATGAGCGCATGCGCAATATCAATAAAAGTTGCTAACGACCAGCGTGGACTCGCAATAAGCTGTGAAGCTCCCTGCGAGTACGATCTTCACCCGGGATCGTAACATAAATTGGGGATAAACTCATTAATTTAAAATTCGAAGTGACGTTTGTGGCTTATATTTTACAGAAATAACTCAGTCTACTGGATTTGATCCAGAAACAAGCTTTTAAAAGGCTACAGTTTTACAACCCAGTGCTTCAACTTGTCTAGACTCACTCAGTTATCAGACTTTTTAACGGAAAACCCGATATCATCTCGAACTTTGGAATTGAACATTTTGATATCTTTAGTTCTTGATGAATATTTTAAAGGCGCATTTGTGATTCCAGCACATTCGGTTTTATTCGAGTTAACTAATATACTGAGAAAAGCTTATTCCGAAATTTGAGTTAATCCCGATCTTGTAGTTTTGCGTACGTTTGAGCCAAATTACTTATTTCCCCCACGGTGCCATAGGCCACTGTGCTGTTAGTTATTCCGTTTACGGACAGAAAATACAAAAATTGCGAATTTACAGGTGCGACCGAATTTGCCACGTAAGATGGTACAAATGGATTACTACAGCTTAAAAAAGTTTCGGATGATATAAAAATCTCTTTTTTGAGGTAACGTCGGGGGGACGAGGTTGTGGATCACGAAATGCCCCTTTAATTTCTACTCAAAATTTAATTATATTTCGAAATCAGTGAGTCAGCCATGAAATGATAAGCTGTTTAAGAATGAGAATAAAGGTATGATTTGATGATTTAGGCGAAATGACGTGACGATTCCTGATTGATGGCAGCATGATAATAATTAGGCAACAGGCGCAGGAAGCGACAATTCGGGCAGGAGTCTGGTGATTTATAAATGTCCATTATTATTTTGGGGAAACCGGTGTAGAAGTAATATAGTCCGGAGTACTCATTAGTCCGGGGTACATGGTAAAGAATAGAGCACTCAATTCAGTTTGACTCTTAACGCAATATTAGGTTTCACGCTTTATTCGTTATCGTTCTATGGAGCCCGGGATGTGTGTCCACCGGGACTATTTTTGCTTTCACACCGGTACTCTCTTTGCGAAGTATATCCAAATGGCTGGTCTGATTTAACTCAAATTTGTATCTGATGTTTTGGTGATCAAGGCGATTCAAGTGTGGGAGAAACCCAAGGCAATATCTTGTCTACGCATGTGAATTTAAGAGGGTGAGCCAAAATTACCAATCGCAGCATGTCTTTTATTCCGTTAACGAGCTTTATTGCCGTCAGTGAGTTAGGTGGTCAATGCCGTCACAGGTGACTAAACAAGACAATTCCCGAAATCTAAAAATCGGGACCCATGAATGCTCGGTTCATCCACCTTTCTTAGCTTTTCTTGACTTTGGTTCTGTGAAATATGGTGTTTTGACTGGCTATGATGCATGACTGTACTATCCAACTGCTGCAATGCATGCATTTCCACAGCAGTCAGCCAGAGGTTTGATGAGATTGATATTCCACGTGGGGTGGGTCGTATCTGAGGCTATGTTGGACCGAGCTGTCGTGTATGGCAAGCCACAAAGGCCCAGAACGGATTGCTGCAACGCGTTGCGAGAAAAATAGCAACGCGTTGCGACATGTCGCACGCGTTTTGCGACAATTCAGCAACGCGGTGCTGTGCGGGCCAATCAAAATCATGATTATTTCTGTGACGTATTTCAAAAAAATAGACCCAAAACCGCGTTGCTAGAGACTTTGCAACGCGTTGCAAACCTTCACACGCGTTGCGAGCTTGCACAACGCGTTGCAAGCTTCACAACCCCTTGCAAGGGTAACAAGCCATCATAAGGGTGATAACGTATTGCCGCAACGCGTTGTTGGTGGAGAAAGTCACAACGCGTTGCGACATTCGGCAACAGCGTGCGAAATTGCGGCAACGCGTTGCGACAATTAGGCAACGCGTTGCGACATTTCAGGCAACGTGTTGCGGTGTCGTCCAATCCAAAATCATGAAATTTCTGTGGACGTATTCAAAAATAATAAATCTCACAACGCGTTGCGACCTTCACCACGGTTGCAAAACTTCACAACGCGTTGGCAGCAATACGTTATGACCATATTGCCTTCACAACGCGTGTGAGTGTTACAACGGGTGGTGAAGATCGCAAACGCGTTGTGATGGCTTGCAACGCGTTGTGAAAGCCATAAGGGTCATAAACGTATTGCCGCAACGCGTTGTGGATCTATTTTTTGAAATAACGTCACAGAAATTCATGATTTGATTTGCCGTGGCCGCAACGCGTTGCCGGAAATGTCGACAACGCGTTGCTAACTTTCTCACAAAGCGTTGCGGGACACAATAGTTTATGACCCTTAGGGCTTGACCTGAGCAATTCCGCGTTGTGAAGCTTGCAACGCGTTGTGAAGCCCGCGACGTGTTGTGAAGTCGCAAACGCGTTGTGAAGGTTCGCAACGCGTTGCAAAGTAGCACCCCCAGCAACGCGTTGTGAGGCTTTTCTTGACATACGTCACAGAAATTCATGATTTGATTGGCCGAACAGCAAAGCGTTGCTGAAATGTCGACAACGCGTTGCCGAAATGTCGCAACGCGTTTTACTTTCTCAGCAACGCGTGCAGCAAATCTATGGCCTTTGTGGCTTGCCATAGTCGTATGTATGGCAAGCCATAAAGGCATAAAGTTATTGCCGCAACGCGTTGCGGAGAAAGTAGCAAACAGCGTTGCCAACAAATTTCACAAAGCGTTTGGGGTTGCCAATTTAAAATGATCAATTTCTGTGACGTATCTGCCGTAACGTAGTGCCGCAACGCGTTGTGAGAGAAAGTACAGCAACGCGTTGCGACGGTCATTTCTGCAAAACGCGGTGCGGCGTACGGCCAATCAAAAATAATGAATTTCGTGAGGTTTCAACGCGTTGCTGCAATACGTTTTTGACCCTTATGGCTTTCACAACGCGTTGCAAGCATCAACAACGTGTTGCGAGCTTCACACACCGTCTTGTAACCTACAAAGGTTGTGAAGTTTGCAACGCTTTTTGAAGGTCGCAACTCGCAACGCGTGTGAGATTTATATTTTTGAAATCGTCACAAGAAATTCATGATTTATTGGCGACACCGCAAACGCGTTGATGAAAATGTCGCAACGCGTGCTGAAATATCGCAACGCGTGGCCGAAATGTTGCAAAACGCGTGCCGAATGTCGCAACGCGGTTGTGACTTTCTCACAAAAACGCGTTGCGGCAATACGTATGCAGGTATGACCCTTATGACTGTGGACCTTAGCAACGCCGTGTGAAGCTTGTCTGCAAAACGCGTTGTGAAGCTCGCAACACGCTTTGTGAAGGTTTGCAACACGTGCAAAACGTATCTAGCATGCGTTGGGGTCTATTTTTTTTTTATACGTCACAGAAATTATTGATTTGATTTCAACCCCCGCAAGTGTTGCGGAACTGCCGCAATGCGTTGACGAAATGTCGCAACGCGTTGGTACTTCTC